>JADRCD010204849.1:0-12519 GCA_019843815.1 Montemys delectorum | reverse complement strand
GAGGAGGGAAGGGAATGGGGAGAGAGGAGGGAAGGGAATGGGGAGAGGAGGGGAAGGGAATGGGGAGAGAGGGGGGAAGGGAATGGGGAGAGAGGGGGGAAGGGAATGGGGAGAGAGGAGGGAAGGGAATGGAGAGAGAGGGGGGAAGGGAATGGGGAGAGAGGGGGGAAGGGAAGCAGAGAAAGAGCAAGAGAGCAAGAGAAGAGCAAGAGAGAGAGCAGGGGGCAAGCAGCCCCTTTTGTAGTGAGTCAAGGATACCTGGATGTTGCCAGGTAACTGGGGCAGAGCTTAGACAGAACGCTAACACTGTGTGCCTTGGGTAGTGATCAAGTGAAGGAGGTGGCATACCCAGCACCTTAGCATGTTTCCATTTCTCCCACATCACTGACAGGCTGGCTGGGCTTCTGAAGTAAAGCTCACCAGTGGCTCTCAACCTGAGGGTCACGACCCCTTTGGGCGAGTCCAACAGCCTTATCACAGGGGTCACATATCAGAACATTTCGATTCATAGTAGTAGCAAAATTACAGTTATGAGGTAGCAATGAAAGTAATTCTGTGGTTGGGGGGGTCACCACAGCATGATGTATTAGAAAGGTACCTGCTGTGCTTTTTGGTATTATTCACATCTTTTGGCCATGAAACAGCTGTCAGACGTTGATGCTGTGGCACTTATTAAGTACATGTTTGTGCAGAGTTTTGCTATTTTCCTAAATTCAGACAATCCCATAATATACTCATCAAAGCTGTGCTGTGGTGAGATCTGGAGGCTATCCGATAGGCTTGAGCAGCATCTTCACTTTTACATATACCTTTATACTTGTATTTCAGTGGCTCAT
Source organism: Montemys delectorum (assembly GCA_019843815.1). Taxonomy (NCBI): domain Eukaryota; kingdom Metazoa; phylum Chordata; class Mammalia; order Rodentia; family Muridae; genus Montemys; species Montemys delectorum. Next base: position 11,683 of record JADRCD010204849.1, on the reverse strand, counting down.
TGCTCCTGGTTCAGCTACATTCTCATAATGATGACATTGTGCATGTGCAAGTGGAGGCTGGAGGTCAACTAGGGTGTCTCCCTCTGTTACTTCCACCTTCTCATCTTTATTTTTTGAGACCTAGAACTTGTAAGTTCTGCTAGGATGGCTGGCCAGCAGAGTCCCAAGGATCTGCCTACCTCTGCTCCACATCAGCACTGGGCTTCAGAGGTGTGGTGCTATGCCTTCTGTTTACCTGAGTTCAGGGTGTTGGATCTCATGCCTGTGCAGCAGACTCTTCGGTACTCAGTCATTCCTCATCATGTCCTTCTTTGCTTTTTGTTCCTTAACAGAATTTGTGTAGCTCTGGCTGATTTGATATTTTGGTACTTTGGCTGCTGTCAACTTGCGGGAATTCTCCTGTTTCAGCCTTCCTAGTGTTAACAGACATAGGCAGCATGCCTAGCTTCTTAGTAACATTCCTTTGTATCGTCCTGGTCCTCTGTGAAGGACACTAGGACTTGCTAGTGGACATGCCACTTGTGTGGTCCACACTTCTCCAATTTACATAAGCGTCCTATTGATGGTGCTATCTCACTGGCTGCCTCAAGCTGGGGCCCTGCACAGCATTCGTTGCAGCTGTTCTTGAACCCTTTAGGGGACAGTTGTAGACTCAGGATTGTGGGCTGCAAGAGACATCCCTGGGCCTGTCTGCCTTTCTGTCTTACAGAGGGCTTCTCTGCTTTCAACCATCTAGAAGAACTGTAGCCTTTCCGTATCCTGTGCCAATTGTTCCAAACTGTTGATAGGCTGAAGGCTTCAGTAGGCTTTCATTGCAGATATACTATGTAAATCATTTGAACTCAGTTACTGGCTAACTAATCTACTTATCTGACTAGGTGTGATATGAAATTAGTCATTCTCTGCCATGGGGTGCTGCTTTTTCAGCCATTCATTTCCTGAACCAACCAGCAGTGGCTTTTTCTCCTTTCCACCCTCTCACAGTGCTCACAAGGAGGGCATGCGCATTGCTGAAGTCTATTTCTTTGTGGGAGATGAAAGCAGGCGAGCTTTGATCTGTCACACCAAGTGCCAGAAGCCTTTTCACTGGTGCACCTGCCACCAGCAGAAAGCTAAGATCCGTGGACTTGAGCTAAAGCCTCAGGACTCAAAAGGCTGCACTTAATGGGTTTGAAGCGTAGCTCCAAGGCAGAACGGCATAGGGGGCCTGGTGCCTGGGCGGGGTCAGGATCTGCCCTGCACTGTTATGTGCATGCTCTGTCCCTCCTCTGCTTCTGTGATGTTGTCCAAAAGTCTGAGTACCTGTGTCTCACCCTGGGAAGGTCACCTCTGTGTCCTGCCTTCCAGATCGGCGCCAGTGGTGTGCCATAGCCATCCTCTTTGCGGTCCTGGTGGTCGTGCTGATCCTCTTCCTAGTGCTGTGATGGTGACCCGCCTCAGGCGCTTCTGCACGAGGACCCCGGGGAGAGGAGAAGCAAGCACTCCGCCACTCACTTTTCTCTCCCAGAAACACACCTCTGCCCCGCTTCCTCTGTGACTCCAGCATTGAGACAGCCCTCTCTCCCAGCGCTCAAAGGGCAAGCTTAGAAGAGGAAAGAGGTGGCACATACTCAGCTGGATAGCAGAAGCCCCGGCTGCCCATTCTTCCTGAGGACAGCAAGCCACTGCTTTGCCTTACTGGACCTCGCTCCGTGAGGAAGGAAGGACTCAGTCATCAGAAGAACTAACAGCCCACTTCCTCTGTTGCTCATTCTGCTGGTCTCTGGCAGCCTTTCCTTCTGCTCAGACCCTTTCCCTGCTTAGATGGGTGCCACTCTCCCTTCAGAAGAAGCCTGGCAAGAAGGAGGGCATCTGGGGATGTGCATTTCCCATTGCTGTTATGTTTCTTGGCCCCTGAGAGCTGGCTGTTGCTGAGGACAGAAGGCTCAGAAATACTTGGTATCAGAAATACAGTGTTTCATTTTGCTGGGTAAAAGCTGAGATTAAATTGTTTTTTGGGTGTTTTTGTGGCAGGGATAAGCAACAGGAAATAGTGAAATCCCTTAGGGGGTGGGGGTGCAGATAACAAAAGGCTTTAATGGACTGGGGCAGTTGAGAACAGCAGCACCTTCGTTGGTCTAGCCTATTGAAGGACTGGTGATGTCTCCCAAGGCCTGGCCAGAGCTGCTGGCCTAGTCTGTCTCCTCAGAGCCCTCATACAGTGTGGAACAGCAGTGCTCAGCCAGGTGGGACTTCTCCCTCCAATGGCACTCAGAGATGAGGTAGAAGGGTCAGCACATCTGTTACATTTATGCAGAGACTGTGCTGACGCAGGAAGGCTGGTTCTGAACCAGAAGTCCCTTACTCTGTGAGTAATAGTGTGGATGGTAAGAGGACTTGGTACTCTGCTCTCTAAGATGACAACTTGACTTCATCATCCATTGGAGTTACTGAGGGAATCCAAATTCCCTGACAGATGGTTTATTGGGTTCAGTGGCTGAAACTGCTGACACTACACTTCAGGCTTCGGGTGACGGTTTCCACGCCTCAGATGTGCTCATAAACGTGGGATTTCTTATAATGTCCCAAACACATAGCCTGCTAATAAAGTAGCTGTCAGGGCCAGAGCCAGCCTTTCCCATTGGAGGCTGCAGCTCAGTCGTCCTCCATGCTGGGAAGAGCAGCATGCAGACAGTTTGACCTTTGGCCTCCCTTGCTTTGCCTTTCTGTGCATTCCTTAGCATGCCAACTTTAAAAAAAAAGTCTTGGTTAGTTCACATTCCTTAGGATTTTGACTTTTGAGTCCCTTTTTTGTTTTGTTTTATTATTCCCAATGATGTGCTTGCCCAGCTAACTTTTAAATTGCACTTTTAAATAAATATTTGTAACAATTTTTAAAAGAAGGATATTTTATCGTTTAGAATCATGATAGGTAAGGAAATCTACCTGTTGGTAAAAGGTAAAAGATTAGTAAGACCAAAAGGTGGTCAGCACCGTGTCTACATGCAGCTCTGGGGTTTGATACAGCAATGTTATTTCTTTTCAGATGAGGAGAAAATGTGAATATTACAAAGGGCTTCAATGTAGGGTTCTGTGTTATTTTTGTTTCATGAAATTTTAAAGTTTTGAATAGTCTTCTGTGAACATAGGCCATGGACAGTCCTCAGATTTGCATTAAAATATAGAAGCCTTTTGTTAAAAATCAATGTGGGCCTTGTCTGAGTACCGTAACCCACACCCCACATTACAAAGCCGAGAACGGTCTAAGAATTGAAATTACCCTACTTAAAGCTATGTTCTCCGCTAGGAGAGGAGAGTCAGTCGGACCCATTCAGAAAGCAATCCTTCAGTAAGATTCCCGCATCAGGTCAGGGATGAAGTCTTGTGACTCTGGCTTTAATTTTGTTGGATCTATTCTAGGTTTGTATGGTGACCTAACTGATTGAAGGTATTGACTGAGCAGCGTTGTAGACCTGGAAACAGGCTGGAGCTGAGTGTGGAGTCAGTGAGAAAGAACTCCTCACACAGGTGTCGCCTCCTGGGCCATGCAGTCCGCAGCAGCTCGCTTAGTCCAGGCCAGCCTGTCGTGCTCTGCCCGACCAGTCACTGCAGGGCCAGGGCAAAGAGAAGAAGGACAGACCTTTCCTCTGTAGTGATCCAGTGCACTGAAGGTGTCCTTCCACCATGTGTCCTAGAATAGGGAAGGGACACAGGGATGGCCCACGCTGCCTCAGGTGTCTCTTGCAGATGTGCTGTCCCAGCCCCGCCCTGCCTCTGCACTTGGTTTCATAGCCATCACGTTAAAGAACTCAGTGCTCAATGTGCTCACGGGAAGAACTTTACCTATCTATCGACTGGGAATGAGACGGAGGACAGTCCACTGAGAGCGTCCGCCAGTGCCGATCTCAAAATACCTTTTGTTCTCAGCCCTCTGTTTTGAACTTGTCTTTGTTTGGGCTGGGAAATCACAATGCTATGCCTGCCCTGGACTGTGAGGCAAGTGGGATTGTTGTGTATGCCTGAGCACGCATGCTGTGTTTTCCTCAATTTCAGAATTCACGATAGAGCTGAAACAGGGAAACTTGGCAACTTGCCCATTATTCTCTGCTTTTAGCCAGAGTTAAACAGACTGATGGGTCTGGTAGCCAACAACTTGGCAATTTCCATGCCTTCTCACCTCGTGCGGGTAAGGGCTGTGAAGAGAAACCCAGTCTGATTCCAACAGAAATCTGTCTCTGTTAAGTGTTTTACCTTCTGTAAGTAAGGGAGGTGGAGCCAAGGCTTTTCCTTTGGTAATTTCTCTGCCCACAAAGTGAGACCAGAGGAGCATTCAGAGCATCTGCAGGAGGGAGGGATAAGCTGAGTTCACCTCTGTGGACATGGTGTGGTTTGGCTTCACCTTGTGCCACAAAGTGAATTTGTAACCGAAACAGAAATGGACTATCTGGAAAGCAAGTTATAAAGCGTGGAGCGCAGCAGCTGTCACTTCCTCTGCCTCCCTCTGACTGCGTAGCCTTCCTCCCAAACTAGTAGGAACGATGAGCTTCTGTTTATCTTTTAAGAGTGTATTTTGTCCATCAAGAGTAGAGAGAACATAAAATTGGAGTTCTCAAATGTATCAGCCCCTCACTGAGTACCCCAGTCAATTCCTGAAGAGAAGACTCCCCAACAAGAGGCTTTACTGGGCCACTGGAGACTCAGCCACAGGATCCTCCTTGGACCCTGGACCCCTCTGGGAGGGGCCTAGTAAGATAGGAGGTGGTCTGTCTTAAATGTCCCATTGCCATTACTCAATTTCCAACCTTCAAAAGACATCTTACCCTGAAAATGGCCTTTCTCTTAAGAGTGAGCACTAAGGAGATGAGGAAGCCTGCTGCCAAACCAGATGAGCCATTGTGAGCCCCAGAACCCACATGGTGGAAGAAGAGAACCAATGCCCACAAGTTGTCCTCTTCTCTCCACCCATGCTGTATTGTGGGTGCACACACAGGCACATGCACGAGTAAATAACTATATAAGTTGTACATTTTTTAAAAGAAAGGATGACATTGGTCCGTTGTGTATAAACATGGTGCCAGAGTCACCTGTTTATTACTAACGCTCACTGGGCAGCTTTACTGTCTGGTTTTGAATCCAGAAAAGCATGAGTTTGGAGTGGACCAGCTCCTATGACTGAGCAGCAGGGCTGTGACCCAGGGGCCATCCTTGCAGAAGCCATTGCAGGTGGGACTTAAGCCATCGGGAGCCCATATCCTTTTAGGACAGGTCAAGGCACTTGAAGCTGGCCTTGGTGACAGAACTCAGAGTGATGCTAGCTTGTACTCAACTCCTCAGCATGGTGTGTTTTGCCTGCAGACAAACACTGAAGCTCTGAATGGTGCCTGTTCAGGTGGCTGCTGACTGGCTTCATTTGGAAATCCTCCATATGTTACAGCTTCTGCCAAGTCAGCTGTCAGGGCAGGGTGAGAAAGAAAAGAACGTGTGCGTGTGCGTGTGCGTGTGTGTGTGTGTGTGTGTGTGTGTGTGTGTTTTCCTGCCATCAGCTAACACGTTGGTGCTATTTTTCTTCTGATATGACCTTAATCCAGAAATGCTCTTCCCCTAGCTGTGCACACTGGCTGCTCAGGCAATCCCGCCCCGCTGCTGGGGTTTCACATGAACATTTCATGGACCTGGTTGGCCAACTGTAGCCAGAGCTTTACGAGGAAGTGTATCTTACAGTTTGTTTTCTTATGGTTATGAATTTTCTACTGAGAGGCCACTTGGTCCTCGGGGTGTTAGGAATAAGACCACCGTCATCACTGTTTGCAGAGCAGATATCTGGGCCCTGCCCCCTGCTCCATCTGAGCTCTCCTGAGCCCTGGGGTGGGACCAAGATCAAGCTTTTCATTCCATCCCAGCAGACTATAGATTCAGATTTGTGGACAGCAAGTATGACCCGGAAGCTGAGCTCTGTCTAGACAGAAGCAGGTGTCTTTATTCCCAGGGAAAGCAGAGCGTCTGTGCCCTGGCTTTGTGAGGGGGGTAGCCAACCACCCACCGAGGAGGCTTTGGAATTGCTTTTTTGTTTTGTTCTGCTTTTTTCTGTTTTTGAACCCAGGACCTCATACATACAGCACACTGAGTACCACTGAGTCACACCCCAGCTTTGGCAAGTGCTTTCAGCTAGCTCCCTATGACTTTTCCCTGACTAGCCCAGGCTGGACCTAACCTTCAGCATGCTAGCAGATATGAGGGCCATCTAGGAAATGGCCAAAGGAAGCAAGATGCAGATGCTGGCTGATTTGGTTTTATATGTAGAAATAGCCTCCCCGGCCTGTTTTAATCAGAAATTGGTATAATACAGAAGTGGAATTTGTAAGTGGCAGAATAGTGGGAAAGAAACCCTCATATATTTTTCCAAGGATAAATACTTTTAAATAATAGGATGTACACACAGGTGTGGGGTCAGTGTCAGAACTTTACCTGGGCGGCTTCCAGGTGACACGTCCCCACAGCATGGTAAGAGTGAACCAGATCCCTGGGACTAGAGTTTTGTCACCTCTGCCATGGGTAGGTTTATATGGTGGCTCTCCCAATGTGAGAAGCTTGTTAGAGATGCATTTTCTGTGGAATCATTAAGAGAGAAGGCTAGTACTCCGCCCCCGGGTTCCAATGCATGCCATTGAGGACCACTGCTGTTGCATCGTGCTCCATCTACAGGGAAACATTCGTCAGAGTCGTCCCTGCTCTGATAGTAATCCTAACATTTGATGACATCGCACACTTAAAAACTTCTAAGACATACTTGTGTAAAATAAACTCCATAAAGGTGACAGTTTACATCTTGCAGTCCACTTCTTACTTCTGCTCCTGAAGTGTTGCAGCCGAGCTGTGTAACGGAATTCTGTTCAATATTAAAGCGAGATGAAGACCTAAGCGCTGTCCTGGGTGTTTTTCTTCCTTCCCCTTTCTCCTTTTATTTTAAAAGTGGAAGGCTGAGCTTTGCACTCGCTCTACCACTTCCTCCCTCCACTCTTGTTTTTGGCTTTAGTCTTCACACTTAAATGCAGGTTATCCATCATTCCCACCTGCACTAGTTAACATGGAGCTGGGGAGATGGCTCAGTGGACCAGGGCACTCACCGTGCAGGCTTGAGTACACAAAGAAAAGCTGGGTGTGGATGCTCATATCTGTAGCCTGAGCACTGGGGTTGGGTGGAGACAGGAGGATCAATGGGACTCCATGACCAAGCTAGCTGGAAAAACCCACAGGCTCCAAACTCAGTGAAAGTTGCCAGCTATGATGATGCTCTCTGCTTTCCACACACGCACACGTGTGCATTTATACAACACACACACACACACTTAAAAACTACTGACATATGAAGGAAACGATTTGCAATTGCTACATGCTGGGTATCAGGAAAAGAATCCATGGAGTATCTTCGTATATGTCATCTGCACTTGGAGGCAGGCCATGCCCAGGGGTCGTTGGCCAACACATAATAGACTCTTTTTTTTTTTTTTTTTGTCTTCCTCTTTTCAGTCTCTTCAGATTTTTCTTTTCTTCCTTTTTTTGGCGGTGGGGGAAGGGAAAAAGAACATGAAGTTGGTAAATAGGGAGATGGGGAAGATCTGGAAGGAATTGAGGGAGTGGAAAGCATGTGGTTAAAGTATATGAAAAAATTAAATAAATAAACATAGATATCTGCCTGGGGCAGAGAAAGCTGGCAGCCGCTAGAAGGTCAGAGCTCAAGAGGTAGGCCACCTGGTAGAGTGCTTGCCTACCAAGCCCAGGGCTCAATCCCTAGTACCAAGTAAAACCAGATGTGTGCACCTGGAATGTGAGCAGGAGCAGGAGGGCCTGCTCCTCAATCCCCCTGTCTCAGCTTCCTAAGCAGCTGGGATTACAGGCCTCTGCCTGAAGGCTGCAGCACGAAGCCACCAGCATGGGGCTGGGGAAGGTCCCACACTGAAAGCGCTTGCTCTGCAGAGTCCTATGCTCTCTCCCCAGCACCCATCTGGTAGCACACCGCTGCCTGTTAACTCCATTTTCAGGGGATCCCACCTCCTTTGCTGGCCTCTTGGGCACCAGGCATGCACAGGTCTGCATACGTGCATACATGCAGACACTCACATATGAACCTTAAAAAAAGAAATTAACCACCAGTCTAGTGTCGAAGGCCTATACTCCCTAGCTGTTCCAAAGTTTGAGGCAGGAGGATTTAAAAGTCAAGGCCAGCCCGATGAACTTTAATGAGACCTTATGTCCAAAAAAAAAAAATAGAAGTAAGGTATGAAATGGTACAGTGGAAAAGGTACTTGTGTTCAAGCCTGATGACCCACAATGGCTCCAATCCTGGGAGCCCACATGGTAGAAGATGGGTACCATGGCACATGCATACCCACACACATGCACGCATATATATATATCATGTAGAAAAAGGCTAGGGTCGTAATACTTCAGAAGTAGAGTGCCCACTTAGTATGTGAGACCAAGTTCAGTCTCCAATACTGGAAAAAAATTTTACTCAAAGATACTGCTGGCATCAAGTTTGACTGGACCACAGGTTTTTGCTTCAGGGAAAATTTGCCAGTCTGACATGAGTAATGGCAAGCAGGTGTCTCACTAAAGCCGTCTCTAACCCGGCATGTTCCTCAGGAGCCATCCACCTTGGTTTTGGAAACGAGATCTCCAGCTGGGGCCTCCAGCTAGCAGACTCCAGGGACCCTTCCACGTCTGCCTTCCCAGCCCTGGGGTTACAAGTATACATCCATCACCATACCTGGCAAATGTGGGTGCTGAGAATCAGGTCCTCAGCACTGGGGTCCTCACGCCTCAGCAGACAAAAGCTCCTGATGGGGCCACCTCCCAGCTCCTAAAACATCAAACCCTTCAGTGCCTATGGTACAACATGGATGGCGGTTGCCTTGGTCTTGACCATGTCTCAGAGCTGTTAATAAAGCTGTTAAGTCAGGGAATCTGATCTAGGCCTGGGCATAGTTGCATAAATCCCAGCCACTCGGGAGGCTGAGGATGCAGCAAGTTGAAGGCCAGTCTGGGCTAACCCAAGATAATAATTCTGGTCCAGGAGCTCAGGAAGTCAGCCCCAGTGGTATTTGGATTTTGTTTATAAGAAAACTGAACAAACTGCTGATCGTAGTAACCCAAGAAGACCAGGAGACTCTGCTGGGTCTGTGGTGGCAGCGATTGCAAGCTGGATGGAGGCTGGTAAACTTGGGGTGTCACAGGGCTGAGGCTGGCCCTCCCAAGAAGCTTTGTGGTCCCCAGGTGGGATGGGCCTGCCACCTCAGGGTCGCTTGAAGCCCATGACATACTGATTTGCCTTATCTCTCAGCTATAGCTGACTCCATTCAGGAGGTATGAGCATCCCAAAGCACAGAGCAGGCCTCCCTTCCTGCCTGGCACCTGGCCAGAGCCCCAAGGGCAGCCCCACACTGTGATAGGGGCCTGAGCCCAGACTGCAGAAGGACAAGACAAAGACAGGCCTGGCAGGTGCCTGGGCATCTGCAAAACAGTCCCGGATGCCCTCCAGGACTGGCAGGGCAGCTGTTGAGCCCTGGCTCCGTGGGCACAGTATCTGAGCCAGTCCCAGCAGCTCCCTCCCTGGGCCCAGCACAGCGACCTGGCCAAACCCACAGCCTTTGAGAGCAAGGCAGAGTTGCCAAGGAAGGCCGCCATTTCTGAGCAGGTGTTCTGGCTGCACTGGAAAGAGACTTCACAGAGCTGGGTGGGAAGGGATCCGGGGATGGTAGGGGCTTGTGAATAGCTCCAGAATATGCCTGGGGTTAGAAGAAATGGCTGGGCAGGTGCACCAGGACAGACGAGTTGTTGCCAGGCAAGTCTGAAGGACAGTTGTACTGAGGAAAAGCCAGAGTGTTAAGGCGCTGACTACACAATTGTGTCAGGGTTAAAGGGCGAGGGAGGGAACCAGTGCCAGCAGTGTCACGGTTCGCTCCCAGGACAGACACTTCTCTAATCCTTGTAAAGGTTGTCAGGCAGTGGATAGGTGGAAGAGACTCAGCAAAGGCCACAGGTAAAAAAGAGAAATGAAAATGTGTGGAGCTGGAGCCCAGAGCACGGGCACCCAGCAACCAAGGCTGTTGTTGGGAACACCACAATGGCTAAGCCCTCTTCCCTGAGCCATTGTGACGGGCCGGGAAGTCCAGTTATGTCATCACATCTGCTTCCAGGTCCATGGCTTCTCAGCGACTTTGGTCTATATCCTTCTCTAAAGACCCTGTCTGGGTTTCATCAGTTCGACCAACGCAACCCAAGGTGGCACAGAACTTGTCATTGCCCTGTGGGAGGAATTCTGCTTCCCAGCCCTCCCCACAATGCATCCTGCTTTAAATGTCTATGAAATAGAGTCAGAAACGCAATCAGAGAAAAACTCTCTCATGCTGGGGCAAGGTGGAAGGGTTGGACCGTATTTTCCGAGGGACCTCAAAGCTGAAAGTGAAATACAGCACCGGTAAAGGTCAGCAGATAGGGCAGCACCACCGCCTGCCACTGCACCCCCCCAAGCTTGAGCCATGCCTCTTGTAGCTCATCCCTGCACACACACATGGGTCCAGTGTGTGCATTTGCCTTCCCATTTGTCTTGGGTCAGCTTTAGCCTGCATGCCCCTCCTCCGCCCCAAGCTGCCCTGGTCTCTCCTACAGTACCTTTCCTCAAGTTCTGCTCACTTGTCCCTCCTTCACCTTCCACTGCATTGTCCTCCAGGCCACTGCATGTCCTCAGCCCAGCAGAAGCAGGCCCTCCGGGTACATTCCTCAGTAGCTAGTAGCCTTGAAGGTGCTGCAGCTGACAACTAGCCTGTCACCCGCCCAGACCCTCAGGAATACCTGTCCTGGCCGGACTTGCACCCTACTCTACTGTTGGGTCTTAGGATATATACCAGAGTTGCAGCAAAGCTGCCTCTGGCTGGCTGGCAGGGTGAAGTTTACCTGCCAGCCACGTCCCATGGGACACCTGTCTTCTCTCCAAGGTGAACCCAGCACCAGCAGTGCCTGGCGACAGGAATCCTGCTCCTAACTCCTACAGGTCCTGTGCAACCTTAGAGGCACACCTTAGAGGTCACCCAGTGTCCTCTTCCTGGAAGCCAACGCATGGCTTGACTGAAAATAGTGCCTTCTGAGCTCCCTGCCAGCTCCACCCATCCCTCCCCTGCAGCCCCTGAGGAGAGTGGCATGGCCCACCTGAGGCCATGTTGGTACTTTCTGTTCTGTGGTCCCCAACACGAACTGCTTTCTGTAGATTTAAGGGATGCAGGAGAAGTTATTCAAGGGGAAACACACACCTTTGCACAGGCTGTGTATTTCTATGCCTGAGCATCCTTGCTCTCACTAGAAGTTCCCATTCACTTCACAAAGCTGTGCTTAGGAGCGCTTTTCCCCTTCTCACCACCAGACCTCTCCAACTCTGCACCAGGCTAGACCATGCCAGACACGGCCACACTGCCCAGGTGGTGTGGTATTCTTGCTTCTCCTTGTTCTCTGTGTTGATGGAGTCTTCCTCATTTCCCCCACTCCCCCAGCCTGCACCAGACCTGGCTTAGGGCAATTAACTAAGTTCTAGAAGGTTCTGATGGTGCAGCATCTGGAGAGGGAGGGGCTAAACCATGCCAGCAACCCTCTAGGTAAAGCAGATGACAGACCAGACAAGATGCTGGAGAGAGCAAAGCGCTCTCCCCCCCCC
>JADRCD010204848.1:0-18158 GCA_019843815.1 Montemys delectorum | reverse complement strand
CCTCTCTCTCTCTCTCTCTCTCTCTCTCTCTCTCTCTCTCTCATTGAAACTTCATGTGCTTCTAGGCTCATGCTAGAATGGAGAACATGATGTTAATTTACTTTTCTTTTCATTCCAGTGTAGAAGGGCAGGTCTACCTGTACACATGTACAGAGCTGACCATGGAAAGCTGTTCCTTTTGGCTTCCACAGCCCATCTTTCCTCTCAGGAGGTACTCACTGCTAACAGTTTCCTGGATAGCCATTCTGAAATATTGTGGTGGGCCTGGGGCACACAACAGAATTCACAGTGATTGGTTACTTTGTAGACAACTGTAATCTAAGTTGCATGTTCCAGAGATGAGGACGACTGGCCTTGACTTCTTTCCCAAAGAAGTTGCTAGGTGACCATGCAGATCTCACCAGCAGGCCACCAAACCAGCCTTGCAGCCACCTCCCCTACACCCACGCTGACCTATATATAAGCGGATACAAGAAAAGATGTGGGCGGGTCCCCTGAAGCCAGCTAGGATAATGCTTCTTCTGTCCTCAAGGGCTTGTGGGTAAAATCCAGGGGATCTACGGGCAGGGATAGGAGCCAGTCCATTCTTGTTTCTAATATCTTCTGGATGGAATATAGCATTATCTTCCAGTTGTGAATTCAGTCCACAAGTTGTAGTGGCATTAGCAACAGCTGTGACAACTTTGTCACCAATAGAAACCACAGGTGTTCCCTATCACCCACAGTTGTGTGTATCTTAAAATATCATGTAACTTCATTCTTGGAATTGCTACTTGAACTTGTTAATATTGTGTGATAAGGAAGAAGCAACAGCGCATGAGTGAAGTAAGCTACACAGGGAAGAACAAACAGGACTGAACCTAAATAGGCAAACACAGGAAGCATCGAGTGGGAAGATGGGATCGGCTGGGAGGGAGAACCAGGCGGTACTGATCAATGAGTACAAAGATTCAGTTATGTGAGGTGAGCCTGCTGCACAACCCATTAACGACCCTCTACTACACACTTAGGAAACTGCCAAGGGGTTAGCACTTGTGGTAAGTGTTCTCATAATATGGAGAGGAATGAATGAAAGGATGAAGTGATAAATAAGGTTGGAGAATGCTTTTGAAGGTACACACACGCATACACACACATGTATGTATGTATGTATGTATGTATGTATGTATAATGGATTCTAAGGGAGTTTCATGGTTAGACACTCACCTGCAAACTCTTAAGACATTATATAACATATAATATGTGTATTGTATATTAAAGGCATATAGATTTTTACATGCCAATGGAGCCTCATTAAAACAGCTCAATAAAATGCATTATTATTAAAGTACAGATTTAAACTGATTTTTTTTTTATCTCAGTAACAATTGTGTCCTATTGTACCAGGTCATGTTTTGTAAACTTTCGAAATGTTTTTTTTTCTGAGAAGGGACCATAATTGACCTGATTGTCAAAGGCATCCCAACGCAGAAGACTTCGGAGGAGTCTGTAGGGATGTCTGTGTCCCGTACAGATGACCCTCAGTCTAGAATGGGCCAATTTATGTTGGGTTTTGGTTGTTTTTTTCCTGATAGATGGTGTGAGAGTCTTGGAAGTATAATTTTTGGGTCTTTTCCTTGGCTAGTAATATGTGGGCTGATGCTCCGTGGCAAACCACCCTGTCAGGGCTACGGTTATAAGGAGAAAGTAACTGAAGTGCTGGCACGTGCCATGTGGTAGTCTAGGTGAACTACCAGCCTTTACTACTCCCAATACCTTCAAGGTTTTTTTTTTTTTTTTTTTTTTTTAAGATTTATTCGCTTTATTTTATGTGTATGAGTACACTGTAGCTGTACAGATGGCCGTGAGCTATCATGTGGCTGCTGGGAAATGAACTCAGGACCTCTGCTCGATCCTGCCCCGCTCACTCTGGCGTAATTCACTGTAGCTGTCTTCAGACACACCAGAAGAGGGTGTCAGATCTCATCACGGGTGGTTGTGAGCCACCATGTAGTTGCTGGGATCCGAACTCAGGACCTTCGGAAGAGCAGTCAGTGCTCTTACCTGTTGCACCATCTCTCTAGCTCCTACCTTCAAGTTTTATAATGATGTGGGGTGTCCGTGGGGGAACCCTAACCATACCCAGTTGTCTTAGTTAGGTTTCTATTCCTGCACAGCCATCATGACCATGGAGCAAGTTGGGGAGGAAAGGGTTTATTTGGCTTACTTCACATTGCTGTTTATCACAAAGGAAGTCAGGACTGGAACTCAAGCAGGTCAGGAAGCAGGAGCTGATGCAGAGGCCATGGAGGGATGTTCCTTACTGTCTTGCTTCCCCTGGCTTGCTCAGCCTGCTCTCTTATAGAACCCAAGACTTCCAGCCCAGGATTGGCACCACCCACAAGGAGCCCTACCCCCTTGATCACTAATTGAGAAAATGCTCCACAGCTGGATCTCATGGAGGCACTTCCCCAACTGAAACTCCCTTCTCTGTGATAACTCCAGCCTGTGTCAAGTTGACACACAAAACCAGCCAGTACAATTGACCCCTTGTCAACTTGGCACACAAACACTTCACAATTAAGCCTCAACCCTTACTTTCTTATGCATCCCCAAGATCTAAAGTCCCACAGTCTTTACATATTAAAAGTTGAATCAATTTAAAATGTCCAATATCTTTTAAAATTCAAAGTCTCTTAACTGTGGGCTCCACTAAAATACTTCTTCCTTCAAGAGGGAAAAATATCAGGGCACAGTCACAATCAAAAGCAAAACCAATGTCTGGGATCCAACTCACGATCTTCTGGGCTCCTCCAAGGGCTTGAGTCACCTCTCCAGCTCTGCCCTTTGTAGCACACATCTTGTCTCCTGGGCTCCAGATGCCTGTACTCCACTGCTGTTGCTGTTCTTGGTGGTCATTGCATGGCACTGGCATTCCCAAAACACTGCTGTAACTAGGCTTTACCAATAGCCTCTCATAGACTGTCTTCACGGTGCCAAGCCTCAACTCCTTTGCATGACACCTTCAGTCCTGGGCCATGAATTGCAAACTGAGGCTGCACCTTCACCAATGGCCTTCCATGGCCTCTCACTGTGCCGAGCCTCAGCTGTTCTTCATGACTCCTTTGTGCTGTCAAAACCAGTACCACCTGGGTGACTCTTACACATTACCAAGTCCTGCTGCAGCACAAGGTACAACCTTGGCTATCTCTGGAATACAGCCTCTTTGTGCTCTCAGAAAACACTTCCCAGAAGATGTCACCTCACTGATGCTGGTCTCTTCTTAATCACTGCTAATTTCTTAGCTCCAGCTAACCAGTGTCAATAGTCCCAGTAATGCAAAGTTTTCATTTTAGTAGTTCTGGTATCTTGTTAATCACAGCTGATACTTCAGCCCTAGCTAACCAGAACCACAGAATCTTCACAATCAAACAACGTGGCCCTGATAAGAGTCTTTAATCTTCCCTCTGAAATTTCACAAGCCAGGTCTCCATCTTCTGCACTGTTCTCAACATGATCTTCCAAGCTCCTACAGAATATCCTACAGAGTTCTTAACAATTAGTGGCTCTTCTAGCTCAAAGTTCCAAAGTCCTTCCACAGTCCTCCCCAAAACATGGTCAGGTTGTCACAGGAATACCCCACTATGCTGGTACCAATTTGTCTTAGTCAGGGTTTCTATTCCTGCACAAACATCATGACCATGGAGCAAGTTGGGGAGGAAAGGGTTTATTTGGCTTACTTCCACATTGCTGTTGATCACCATAGAAGTCAGGACTGGAACTCAAGCAGGTCAGGAAGCAGGAGCTGATGCAGAGGCCATGGAGGGATGTTCTTTACTGTCTTGCTTCCCCTGGCTTGCTCAGCCTGCTCTCTTATAGAACCCAAGACTTCCAGCCCAGGATTGGCACCACCCACAAGGGGCCCTATCCCCTTGATCACTAATTGAGAAAATGCCCCACAGCTAGATCTCATGGAGGCACTTCCCCAACTGAAACTCCCTTCTCTGTGATAACTCCAGCCTGTGTCAAGTTGACACACAAAACCAGCCAGTACACCAGTCAAGCAATACCTATGGCCTAAACCAAGAGAGGCAGGCCTGTTCCCAGCACACTCACAGTTAAGGGGTCCCTCGGGTCCTATAAGATGGCCTCTATTTTTCATCTGGAGAACCCAGAATGCCAAAGCTTTGCTGGAGTAGACGACCCCAGCAGGTGAAGAGGAAACAGCCGCCATTCTCATTGTCCTCATCTGCAGTGTCCAGATAAAGACAACGCTGTTCGAGTGAATTCCACAAAGGTGCAGATACTGATGCAGGATGCCCTCAGGCTGGGACTCACAGGAGTCATCCGAGTAGCAGGATGCCCCCAGGCAAGATCCAGACAATGAGCATTTCCCAAAGAACCCTCCCAGGAAAGCTCTCTTAGGAAGCAGGCCCAGCTGTTAGGGCTAGAGCCATATTCCTTAAGGATTCTTCTAATTCATCCTCCTTTGTCCCAGTTGAACCCAAGAGGGACCAAGAGCGTGCAGAGAGAGAAAGAGAAGTGTAAGGGAAAAAAAAATAAAAGAAAAAAAGAAAAAAAAATCTAACAAAGACTCCTACAAAAGAACATAGAAACAATCTTAGAGGCAGGGGAAGACTCAGAACAAATATAAAATTAATCTCTGACTTAGCCTATTGAATATTTAAACACCTGAAATGGATTCTCAATGCCCTAAATGCAGGTGATTTTCAAACTGAGTTCCTAAGGAAGAATCTGTTCAGCACAAGGAAGTAAGTGGCCAGAAACACGGAGCTCTGGATGCAGGGCCTAAATTTAGAAACCAGAAAGCCATTTGAGATGCTCACAACAACAGTTTGGATTGTGGATTTGTTCATTGGTCTGGTCGTCTGTTCTTTCTGACTTAGTTTCTGAATACAATTACCTTTTTTCACCCGAGTCACACATATTTTTACAGTTGCCGTCTTTCAGAAAAAAATTTGTGCCAGGCAGACATCTTCTGAAGTCCGACTCAACTCAGGAAAGCACACTTACCTGGCAGGTGTCATTAGTAGGTTGTTCCTCTTTCTCTTGAAGTGTGCAGGGCTCGGCTTCCTTTGCACTAGGCTGGCTACTGCCTATGCCCTGTGGGAGGAGGAGGAAAGAGAGTAAAACTGAGTCTCTGGGATATGTCATCTGTGTGGAGAATCTCTATGTGTGGCAGGGAGCAAAGACCAAGCTGAACAGGATGGTGGAAGTTCAGTGTTATCACTTGTTGGTTCTGGTCTACAGTCTAGACAACAGCGAAGGCTGATGTCCACCCTTGGGTGGTAGACTTCTGTGGCCTAGGGGGAGGGTGAATTTGCTGAAGGTTCTTAGAGGCTCTGAGGTAGCTTTCTGCTGCTCTTACCCATTTCTCCATCATGCTGTAGAGCTAAGGGAACTCACTGTGGCACTATGTCTTAATTTGTCACCACCACTACTCCTGTCTGACAAACATCCTCCAACACGACTCTTTCTGCCTGCCTTCCAGGTCTGCCTCTTTTTTTATTTTTCTCTGTCTCCACTTTAGATGTCTTTTCCTTTCTTACATCTTCCCAATGTTTCCCTTTTCCTCAATTTTCTTCTGTAACTTTTTTCTTTATTAAAAATTGAAAAAGATGCTGAGAATTTTTCCTACTTTGAATCGCCCCTAGATATTGCTATAAAATTTTGATATTTAAAATTGCCATCTAAGTAGTTCACATATTCACAAGGCTATGAAAGGACTCTTTATAGTTGATTGACACCCTCTGAAATTAAAAACAATCGCTTCCTCACTCCTACTTGGTTAACACTGTCCTGAATATTATTTATTATGTGTTGATTTCTGCTGTGGGTGCTATACCAAGGACTATCTTGTTGGTCCGCAGTAGAAGGACAGAAGACAGATGGGACCCTCTGGCCTAGCTCCTGGAGTTCTCACCATGCAAATTTGATCCTGATGGTCCTCTTCAAAGGCATGCCAGTCACTTAGGCTGTTTAATACACTAGCATCCTTAAATACTGTGAGGAGGATTTATATCTTGACTACTCGTAAAGATGAGAATAGGGCAGAAGCCCAGTGATTTATGTGAACACTTCATGTGAAAAAGACCTGGAGGTTTTAGTTAACTACAAGATTTATATGAGCTGAAAGTGTTAAGTGGCTTTGAAAAGACAAATATAGACACTGAATGAATTACCAGAAGTGGAACATTCCAAATACAGGCAACACTAGCAAGACAGTATTCCCACTAGCAGCCAAAGAGCATACTTAACGCTGATCATCATGGAGCAACCTGGAAAATCTGAGTCCCGTACCCATATGTGGACACAGTGGAGGAAAATATCAACCTCACGCATAATCTCATTACTCCAAAGTGCCTTGTTTAACATTTTTTTCGTGTGGGGGAGGGGAGGTGACCTCCTAGTATGATTGCCAAAAAAGAGTGAAAAAAACAATAGGCACACTGAGTGAATAAACAGAGGATTCTGGTCAGGATGAGTGGTGAGAGGAGGCATTAGACTGCACCGTGGAAAAGGCCATCAGCATTCAGCAGAGCCAGTCTATTCTGAGTACTCCAGGAACATTATTAGTCGTGGCAGAGGGGGGAACTGTGGAAGGACTGCTGAGAATTTTTCTCATTCAAATCATCCCTAGATATTACTACACAATTTTGATATTTAACATTGCCAATTAGTAGTAGTTCACACATTCAAGAGGTTATTAAAGGACTATAGTTGATAGAAACCCTTAACAATTAAAACAATCATTTCATCACTGCCTGCATAGGGTAGCACTACCTTGAATATTATTTATTTTATGTATTGATTTCTGCTGAGGGTCGTATTTCAAGGACTATCTCGTTGGTCCGCAGTAGAAAGAAAAGACAGCTCTTGGAGTTCTTGCCATGCAAATTTGATCTTGATCTTAAATTCAATTTTTTGTCTCAGAGCCATTTCCCCTATTGTTCTTCCTTGCAGCTCATCACCAACCGAACCCTTCTGATGGACAGCGGAGATATTCTTTTAAACTATGTCATTACCCTCAAAAGAAACAGGAGCTCCTCCGATTCCAGGATGCCTCCTAAAGTTAGGAAGACAGAACTTCTTGCATGATCTGCTGTGTATTACTTCATTCATTTCTCTTTCGAGACTTTGTTTTGGGGATATCTTAGGCCTTGAATTTTATGTGCAGCTGTGGATGATCTTGGGCTCCTGAGCCTCTAGTCTCCATCTCTGGAGTCCTGGGGTTATAGACATGTAAGAGCAGACTTTGTTTGATGTGGGGCTGGGATGGAACCCTAGTTTTGTGCGTGCTAAGCAAGCACTCGACCAACACGAACCAGATCTCTAGAACCTAACATTTCATTTCTAATCTCATCTTCAGTGATATGGCCAATGGCATAGCATGATTCCGGAAGGCCTGATCATTAGGTCTCTTCTTCCTTTCTGCATAGGTTGCACTTCAGAGCTCTTTTCTCTTACTGTGCCTAAGACTAGCAAACCGTCCTTGCCTTCAGTAGCTATTGATTTTTCTTTTTTATTCTTCACTCCTTCTCGGGGTGACTCAGCAAGGTCATTTTGCCCTGCCACAGGACTCTGCATTGGGCTATAGCTCTGCCTGGACCTTACGCTTCTTAAATCAACAGCGTTGTCATTTTTTTCCTATTTGTTTTTGGTTTTGGAGACACTGTCCTTCATCCCAGCACAGGCAAACTATTATAAACTGTGCTAGCAAGCTGACTACCAACTACAGAGACGTGCAAATAGGAAACGTACAATCTATGTGCTTCCTTGACTCCTTTGCTTTGGCCCAGCAATAGCTCAGTTTATGAGCAATGCTTTAAGGTAGATTCACGGAGCAAGAAGACATTTGGTGCCAGCAGTGAAAACAATAAGCGTTGGCTTCCAAAGATTTTTTTTCCTTCCATGCTTTGGAGGTTTATAAATCATATGGTCTAGTTATAGAATCTTAGGGAAGCATGGAATCCACACCTCCTTGGCGGAGTCTCTAGTTTACCTGCAGCAACGGCTTTTAGTCTCAAGCTAGCTTCACCGCACTACCCCAAATCTGACTTCACGAATAGATTAATAGATTGTGTATGCCTTGCCTGAGTAACCCTGAGCAGCAGTTAAGAGAAGTAGCTGCTGTTCCAGAAGACCTGGTTTTGATTCCCAGCATCTACATGGTGGTTTATAACTGCCTGTGACTCCAGTTCCAGAGAATCTGACACCTTCTTCTAGCCTCCAAGGACACCAGGCATGCACACAGTTCACAGACAAACATGCAGGCAAAACATGTACATACATTTAAAAAATCGAATTGTATTTGCTAGTATAGGATGTAAAAACCATGCCAGGAAGTTTGGTAAGGTAGAACAGGTCTAGACCTGGAGACTCAGTGGGCACACACCTGAGGCTTAGGTGACTCCCAGCTCCCTGCCTGACTTGGAACATGTGTCATGCTTCTTCCATAAAAGAGATGTGACCTGTAGTCATGTAGCCTCAAGATAGAGTTCTCCATGTTAATGAGGTACCGAGAGGCCTAGAAGGTGTAGCCAATAAGTTTCCCTTCCCAGATATTCCTCCCTGCAAAAGGTATTTAATCTCAGGCTCACCCTGAGAAGTGGGGTATGGTTTTACGTATCCATTTCCGCCATGACAATAGACTGTTTGGAACCATGGATTGCCACTTTTCACCAAGATCTACCATGGGGAGCCATGAGGAAGGTCTTTGCCTACAGAACTGTGCCGAATCTCCTGTAGAAGGCCTCTCCATGCTCCCAGTCACAACCTGACATGCAAGGATAAAAATAACAGATACTTCCCAAATCGAAAGCTTTTGAGACTTTTGTACATTTCAGGTTGTCTGCGTTACTGTGTCCACTCTTTAAACCCAACAGTCCAAAGGTAATCAGGGTGGTGGATGTAGCTCCGTGGTAGAGCATTTCATTACCATGGGGCAGAGGCATGAGTAAGGGGTCCTTGAATAAAAAAAACAAAAGGTGATGGATTTATTCTTTTTTTTTTTTTTTTTTTTTTTCAGGATAGATCCCTGATTTCTTGAGGGACAGACCTTTAGTGTTTGGATATGTGAGAGGACTTGTTAAGACTCTATGTCTAAGCATGACAAACATTCATTTTCTCCTCTGAAACAATGAAGAATCTAGGGGGTGATCCCAGGCGGTCTGAATTTTAGATTTCCAGAGCTGGCAGGATCTGGAAGTTCAAATCAGTTTTGTACTTCCATTAGGTAGATAGTTTCAATAGTAACAGGTTCTTAAGTCATGGAGGATAGAGCCCTTTACCAGTAGCTGGTAAAATCGGAAACCAGAAGTGCTGGAGTCTGATCACTGGTCCAAGGATCTGAATTGTGTCTCTGGCTCTGGGTGGAGACTTGATGTTCTGAATTGTCTGGAAGATCATGAGATTAGCTGTCTTGCTGGAGGCTTTCTGTTAAGGGACAAAAAACCATTGTCCACTCCTTTAAGAGAGAATCCAAATGGTTCTGTTAATCACCTGGACATGAAGGCACCTTTCAGGGAAACCTCTGTTCAAGAGATTCAATAAAGCATATCTGAAAATGTAAGTCAATACAATGGTTTCTTTGGCCGTTGGCTGCTCTCACCCTGTGAGTGTGTGCTTTTTCCATTCTCCAATAAACTCTATCTTGGACATTCTGCTGTGGGTCTTGGCTTTCAACAGAGACCATGATGACCCAGGAGCAGAGCTGAACTGAGGTTAGCTTAAGATCCAGGTGACACTCCCTGTGCTACATGTTGACTTTGCTGTCTGTGTGGTGACTGAGTCTCGAAGAAACGTGGAATGAGAAACAAGTTGTAAGGCTATTCTCTAAGACCTTTAACCTCGATTGTGCCTCAGCACCAAGGAGTGCTGTTCTGGGAAATTCCAGGTTCAGTAAACAAGATGCTATAGAAGTGACATTTGTGATCTGGACATGCCTGTGGTCCTGCTCAGTCTGTTGTGTCACTCATGAGTCTGCACGCCTGACTAGTGTTGTGGGAGTGAGGAAGCATGCAAGAGTCACACACACAAAATGTTTCTTAGATTGGATTGCTTTCAAGAGGAGATAGAGAGAAGGGAGGAAAAGCAGCAGCTTGAGAGGGGGTGCCAAGAAGTCTAACCGACAAACGTGTGCAGCCGTCGCTGCTAAACTAAAAGTTTGCATGGGACCGTAGTAAACAGCACGAGTGGCCTAGAAATCACCTCAAGATTGCTTTGGATTGTAAGAAACCCATCTTTATATTTCAAATAGCTGTTTTATTCTGAGCCCTGACATGCACAGAAGGAACCCTGATCCATATCTCTGGAGAAAGAATGTTCCCAGACCTCTCTACAATCAGAAGCAGAGAGGTTCTTCAGTAGCCACAGACTTTCTGGAATTCTTTGACAAGTCTTCAGGATAAAGGGTTTTCTCTTTAATGATGAGGAGTCTGAGACTCCTGGCCAGGAGTAAAGAAGAAACTCCATTTTGGGGAGTGTCGAAACTGTTTTGTTCCTTGTTTCCCAGTGCCTGTCTCTTACCATCCATTCATGTGTCTGTTCAGCCAATAGTCTGAACACAGAACCTTGAAGTACAAAGTGTTGCCTAGTCGTTTGTTCCCTATTCAAATGTTCCCGTCTGGAAGGAGAAGTTCAGGTAATGTACAAGCCTCAGAAAGTTCAGAGAGTCCCAAGGCCATATGTCATGTAAGCGGTCGATGGGGGAGAGGAGACTGCAGTGGACTGAGCTGCCTGCAAATTCAGGGATGCAACTTCACGGATCTATCACCTGAGCTGGGCTGAGCTTTCCCGCAATGCAACTGCCTTTGAGTCACTCACACCCTTGTAAGAAACCCCAACAAACTCACTGGTTTGCCCTGTGGTAGCCTTTGGTGCAATTATTTCTTTGGTCTGTTATTGGTGCCCTATCTGAGATAAACAGATGTTTGCTCAAATCTTCTCAGGAAAAGGCACACAATGAGAAATAACTGCAAGTGTTCTAGAACCAGGAAGGAAGGTGAAGAAAGGCAGGGTATGAGAAAGGAGGAAAAGGACAGACTCTGAGAGAATCCAGGGCCAGGGACAAGGTGGCAGAACAAGGGACTGAGCCCGAAGTGAAGTGCAACTAAGCAGAGAAGCTAGGGGGACTGTTCGGCTGGAAAGTGGCTCAGACTATGTCTAATCATATACAAACAAGCCTTGTTTTACTGGGTGTGTCCAGAGATGAGGGAAGTAACACACCATTCTTGATTAGTTCATGTGTTTGAAGTGATAACACTCCAAGAGAAGTGTTGAAAAAGAAATATATATCTATATAAGTATGTGAAATACATATATTAAAGATATAGATAATTTATATATATAAATTATATACATACTTATTATATATTATATAATATATATGTAATATATATTTGAATATACTTGGCCTATGGTAAGTGGCACTATTAAGAGATGTGACCTTGTTGGATTAGATGTAGCCTTATTGAAGGAAGTTTGTCACTCTGGGGGTGGGCTTTGAGGTCCTATGCTCAAGCCACTCATTGTTGAAGAGACCCTTCTCCTGGCTGCCTGTGGAAATCAGTCTCCTCCTGGATGCCTTTGGATCAAAATGTAGAACTCTCAGCTACCTCTCCAGCACCATGTCTGCCTACATGCTTCCTTGTTTCCCACCATGATGATAATGGCCTAAACCTCTGAAACTATAAGTCATCCTCAATTAAATCTTTTCCTTTATAAGAGTTGCTTTGATCACGGTATCTCTTCACAGCAATACAACTCTTAGACAATATAAAACATACATTTTATATAATATTTAAATGTTTTATATATTTTATAATATCCTATACAAACATTTACATAAAATATATGTAAATTCTAAAGCACAAAGTAATTATAAAATCTATATTTATTGGCCATCTCAAGTATGACCCATCTAAGCAAAAAATGCCTTCTGTCACACAAAGCTGGCTGCCAGAAGCTGGGGAGAGAGAGGCAGGGCCAGGGCTGTAAATGTGGAAAAGGCTGGTAACACAGAAGACCTAGCCAGCAGAACTGAAAACAACCCATTCTGAAACCATAGACACAGAAAAAAAGTCAACATGCCATTTGTCACCGGTTCATGCTGGCTCCGCTAAATAGCATTCATTGAGTACATTGAACCCCCAGGTGGCAGCTGAAATTCTTGGGCAAACACTGTATTTTATTGTGGTGGTGATCTGCCTGCCCCAGAGGGTAGCTGGAAGTAGTTTATCAGTGAAAATTCCAAAAAAGAATTCAAGTCTACTCTGAGCTTATGTTAAACACAATTTGAAATGGAATTATTTGAAAATTTTTGTTTCATTTTGAGATGAAGGGAGGGGAATGGAAAATGGTGGTGTTGGGGAAACACATGACTTTGGGAGGACCAAGTCATATTTGGTTAGAGCATTCTCAGGAGGGAGGATTTGGTTGCTCTCCTCGGTGGTGTCTGGGTCATTCACACTCCCTACAATAGGTGGCTCAATGGAGTCAACAAGGAACTAGTGGTCTCGCAGGCTTCTTCCTTCTGATTGAATGTGTGTCATTTCACCCTTTGGGAATGCATCTAAGTTATTACATTAAACTTGCTAAACAAGTTTCTGAAGCAAGATACCCTAGACACTAGAGCACAGGTTCTCGACCTGTGGGCCGCGACCCTCTTGGGATTAGATAGACCCATAACAGTAGTAAAATTACAGTTATGAAGTAATGGTGAAAATCATTTTATGGTTGGGGGTTACCACAGCATGAGAAACTTTAAAGGTCTCAGTGTTAGGAACATTGAGGACCACAGCACTAGGGCGAGGTTCACTGGAGGTGGTAGGAGATGGGATTTAGAAGCTATTTAGTGTGGGGTAGTATTTGGAAATTGTGTTAATCCTGGTAAAAGTCTCCGAGTTATTATTATTATTATTATTTACATTTTACAAGGAAAGGAGGGAGGGAGTTTCAGAGCAACTTGCTCAAAATCACGCTTCACATGAAGAGACTGCGTTTCCATGAGCTGCTGGCTGCTGCGATGCTGGGACACTTGCGGAGAAGCAGCAGCTGAGCAGAACCCCACAGATAAATCTAATAATGACAGCTCCTCAGTGCAGAAAGAACATGGAGTTGGAACTATAAAGGACAGGAATGAACCCAGGACTCACCTAAGGGTCAGCCATGCGAATATAGAGGCCAATAGGATGACTGATTACTCTCCTACTTATATATAATGGGGAAGATTAGATATGGTTTGTCCCTTACAAAAAAAAAAAAAAAAAAGATACTGAAATTCATTGCCACTAACGATGATGCTAAGAGATGGGACCTGTGAGAAGTGCTGAGTGCTCTGTTCTTTTGCTAATCAACTTTCTGTTGCTGTAGCAAAAATCCATGGTGCCTCAGGTAATCAGCATATGAAAAGGCTTCTTTTGGCTTACAGTTTCAGTGATTTCAGACCAAATGAAATGGTGGACAGGATGCCCAAAGTTCCAAGCAGAGGTAATCCCACCAAGACAGGATACCTACCACAAAGGAAGAGTATGTGCATAGTTGATCAGAGGAAGCCTCATTCTGGCCAGATGTTGAAAACACACAAAGAATCATAAGATAACAGTGCTACCAGTGACCTAGCTTGAACGGAGGCACACATTCAGCATTGGTTTTAAATACTCGTCTTCTTGGAGCACCTGGTCTATGCTTCAGGATGTTGGAAGATGTGCATCCTGAACCAGCTTCCTTCCTTCTGCCTTCAGGCAGGATTTGGTCAATGGGAGGCATTAGTGAACATCTAGAAGCTGCCTCCCTCTTGGCTTAGGGTGAGTTCAAGCTGGACAGCATTGGCAGGTTCTTTAGGTGCACATGGATCCCGACTTGTGTCAGCCTGCCATATGTCTCTCCATGGCCGACTCTCCTAATGCTGCCTATGGCTTTGAAAATGGCCTCCTTATGGAACCTACAGTCATCCAGCTTGATGAAGCTGACTGTCTCTGTTCAGCGCTGTCTGCTCTACCCAGTACAGCATCCAGTAAGGGCTCCTGGAGGGCAGGCGAACGTGGTCCTTTGCCACTGTATTTCATTTGGATTGTTGAGGGGTGACCAATGGCCTCAGTTTTGGTGTGTGTGGTGGGTTCCCCAGACATAGGGCTTTCTACTGTAGCATAAACTCTCTCGCAAAATTTTCATTGGATTTTAGGACCGTTATCTATGTTTAAAATAGATTTCTATGTTTGCATTCAAGCTAAAACTGTCTTATTATGCAATAACACAATCTTCTGATCTATAATGAAATCAGTGTCTGAATGTCTTAATGTAAATTGATGTGAAGCGAGCAGAGCTATTTTGCTGAGCTGTGCTCAGGGCTGAGTCTGGTCTCTCTGGGGAAGTCACCCCAGGAGCACACCCTGTAGCCAAATGAGGTGGGTAAATGCTTATTAGGAGGTTTTAGAGAGAGCGAGCGGCAAGGGCCTTGCCATGACAAACTGCTGCTGAAATGTGGTCTCTAGTGTGAAAAGTTAAAGCCACCTTCAGATATGGTTTCCTGTTTCCCCTGCCCTGCCTACAGGGTATTAGTCCAAGAGCAGAAGACCACGTTTACACCCTACGAAGAACATACGATATTGCTTGGTGTGGCTCTCTCCGTTTGCTGATACGTTTTAATCCCTTGGTGGTAGATTGATTAGAAGGAAAACAGAACAGTCCTCAACAAAGCTAATATTTTGAGAAGCAATCCTTATTTAATACTGTGGTAACAGTTGGAATATAGCATATTTTATTTTTTATCATTATAAATGTTTATTAAATGACAATATTAACACTTATCTTGTTGCATTAGTAAATAGGCTGCCTGGGAGAAGGAAACCTAATTAAGGTGGCAATCCATCATGATCTGAATGCTTTCCAATTCAGTTTTTTTTTTTTCCTGGTGTTTTCCAGTAGCAGAGCTCTTGAATAATGTACTTCAGGAAGACGGGATTTAAAATATGTCCCCGTTTCTCTACCATTTCACGTCAGTTTTCCTGATCAACTTCTGATCTTCAAATCTATGCAACCTCCTAAAAATTTGGACAAATTATTAAAGACAAACTAGTAGTATTTACTGTGGTGAAAGACAGTGTAGTCCCGACTGGCCCAGAACGCCATCTGCCTGCCTCGGCCTTGGGTGTGCTGAGATTAGTGTGCAGCACCATATACCAGGATATGTTTTTTACTTGAAGATTTGATAACTTCAAGCTTCTTAGGGAAGAAGTTCTTGGCACTGTCTTTCTGTTCTTCGGGCAATAAAATACTATTCATAAAAACGGTTATTTCTAGTATTAAATTTTCCAACTATAAACTACTGTGAGGATGTGTGACTTAGGTGCAGTGCCCTGTGCCTGTCATCTAGCACCCTGGCAGGTACAGGCAGGAGGATCAGAAATTCAAGGCCAGCCTAGGTGAGATGGTTCGAATAACCTGGGAGGCTAAGTCTCTGGGTAACGCCTGAGGAAGATTATCTAGATTATGTTAATTGAGATGAGAAGACCCACACACTAAAGGTGGAACTGGCTGAGATCCTAGACTGTAAATGGAGAGAGAGAGAGAGAGAGAGAGAGAGAGAGAGAGAGAGAGAGAGAGAATTGAGTAATTGAGTAGTAGCCTGCATTCATTGATGTCTTTTGACTGAAAACTTGATGTATCAAGCTCCTGCTGCCTAGATTTCCCACCGGGATAGACTGTACGTTGAACTAAACCTAGAACTACCGTGAACTGTACCTGGAAGCTAAAACAGTTTCTTGCATAAACTGTTGATTCAGAGAATTTTATAGTAGCAACAGCAGAAAAGACTAAGACACCAGGCTATATTAGATCTTGTCTCTACAACCCACAAACAAATGAAGGACATAGCCAACAAACTGATGCAGTTCATTCTGACAAGCATCTACTGAACGTTTCCTAGGTATAACAGGAATCTACAGTTAGAAGGCATTTATTTGCACATCAGACTTTTGAAAAAATAAAAAAGAACAGCATACACTGAGATAAAAGATTGCTATGAGTTTGAGATGAGTCTGGGATATGTTGTAGGTACTAGACCAGCTTAGTCTATAGAGCAAAGCCCCATTTTAAAACATGCAGTTGTGGTGCACACCTTTAATCCCATCAGAGGCAGACAGATCTCTGAGTTCAGGGCTAGCCAGGTTTACAGAGTTCCAGAATAGCCACAGCAGCACTGAGAAATCCTGTCTTTTGAACCGCATTCCCCACCAAAACAACAACAACAACAACAACAACAACAACAACAACAACAACAAAAAAAACAAAAAAACAGCCTATACAATATAAGACGACCCTGTCTCAAAAACCAACCAAGCAAACAAACAAGAAAACAAGCGCGCAAACAACCAACTACTTAAAAGCCTTGCTGGTGGTACAGACCTGTAACTCAGCTCATGAAGCTAAGACAGGAGAACTGAGATTTCAAATCCTCGCCTGGATTATACAGAGAATGCAAGGCCACTCTGGGCAACCTAGTGTGACTCTGTGTCAACAGAAAAGTAATGTGATGCTGGGGCTATAGTTCACTGACAAGGTGCTCACCTAACAAGCAGAAGAGCCTAACTTCACTCCCCAGAGCCACAAAACGTCAATAAGGCAACCATCCTGGTTATGCTTTAAAGTTTGAAGTAGAGAGGCTGGAGAGATGGTTCAGTGATTAAAGCCCTTGCTTTCTGCACAATCATAGGAGGGAAGCTGGTCCAAATGTCCCTGTGACAAGTCAGGTGTCCCATGGATGTCTGTAAATCCAGCTCTGGGAGAGGTGTAGACAGGAAGGTTACGGAAAAACAAGCTACCTGCAGAACAAGCTCCAGGTTCAACACCATCTTCTGACCTCTGTAATCACTCAGGCACATACACCTACACACATGTGTATACACACACACACACACACACACACACACAAATGAATACACAGATCTTTAACTGTATTGTATATACTCTCAGATATTTAGAGAGCCAAATTGAGACTGTATTTTAAGTTTGAATGTCATAATGTTTTCCTTCAGTGTCTTAGTTAGCTTTCACTGTCAACTTGACAGAGCGCAGAGTCACCTGAGACAGGAGTCTCAATTGAGAGACTGCCCTGATCAGACTGACCTGTTGGATGTTATCTCGATTGATAACTGATGGAGGCATTACCATTTCCTAAGCAGATGGTATTGGGCTATGTATGAAAGCTAACTAAGTTTGAGTCTGTAAGTGAGCCACCCAGTCGTCATCCTCTGTGGCTTTTGCTTCCACCTCCTGCTTGAGTTCCTGACTTACCTCAGTAGTAGACTATGACTTGGATGTGTCAGCTAAAGGATTTATTTTCTTACCTAAATGGCTTTTGGTCCTATTTTAAAAATCACTGGAGCACAGAGGAAACTAGAGCAGTAGGAGGCTGGAGAACATGGAAGATGATGCTTGGGTTCCTCAGGAAGCTCTGTGAGCTCTGTGACCTGCCTTCATGAGTACTGTGACAGCTTAGATCTTGATGGTAATGAAGAGGCTGGCAGTGCAGTGGGGGCTAACGTGAATGGAGTAAGGTCGCCATGGGGACACATCCTCAGTATCCTTAACTGTAGAAAAGGACCACAGAAAGGAATGCCAGTTATCATGGGGGAGAATTTGGTCCATATGTGAGCTTGCAGTTTTCCTTCTCCATAATGGCATGAAAGTTATTCTGGAACAATTGGTAAAAGATGTTGCAAATAAAAGTCCTGGTGGCCATTTGAATAAAAGATGGCTGATGAATGAGCCTCCTCTCCCATGGAGATGGACAGATTTTCTTAACTCACAATGCTTTCTCCTCAAGACAACAGTGGTCTGATTTGAAGTACTTTAAAGACCACACCCATGTTCTCTTTTGCCTTCTTCATTGTGTCATTATTCCTGTGGCACTTTAAGTCATTTGTGTCTTCATAAAGGATCATGACTTTAAGATCTAGAAAGGTGAATATCTGATGACTAAAAATGACAAAGGGATGGTTATCTCAGGCATTGCCAGGGGCAGTCAAATTTAAACCATTGACTTTTCTCCCTGTCTCTGACTTTCTCATCATCTAGCCACTCGAACCTGAAGTTCCAAGTTTCTAATACACAACTAAATGCAAAAGAATTGAGAAGCATCAGTAGGCTGCTGGCTCCTG
>JADRCD010204847.1:0-31947 GCA_019843815.1 Montemys delectorum | reverse complement strand
TGATAGCCCTAACCTAGGACTAGATGTAACTCATCTCTGACTTGATCACAAACCACGCAGTCTATTATGTACACTTCTGTATGACACTATGCTGAGATGATACTTTCAGGAAGTTGCATTTTCAGGTTACCAATGAGTCCTCTTTTATAAGGGGACTCAAAATGACTTGACTTTCAACTCAGACATTTAATGTCAATCAAACCCAATTTCCATTGCTTCAATATACGAACTCCCAGTAAAATCTGGCCCAGCCTTCCACGTAGTCAAGTCTGGCCCCCATACTCCTGTTGTGTGCTTTTCCATGGTGAGTTTGTTTCTTTCTATGTTCATGTTGTGAATTATGTGAGCATCCCCCACATAAAACTTCAAATCAACCCAGTAACATCCTACACAGCCTTCCAGACCACAGCAGTTCGTCCTAAACTCCTGACTCCTCCTGACTGAGGAGATTTTCAAAATCTTGACAAACATTCTTTCAAAGATCTTAATTTTATTCATGTATGAGTGTGTCTGTCTGTGTATACATGAAAAGGGGCATTGGAGCCCTTCAGACTGGAGTTACAGATGTTTATAAGCCACCCAACGTGGATGCTGGGATCTAAACTCAGAATCTCTAGAAGAGACAAGTGCTCTAAACCACAGAGCCATCTCTTCAGGGCCTGTTGCCACTTCTGTCTGTGTTCTTCAACTGGAAATTAAACCACCTGCTCCAGTTCTCCCACTGTTGTAACACTTGTCTACATTTAGTTTCCAATATACTTCTCTCATCTTTTAATCTAGAGTAGTCATTCCTTCAGGGAAGACACAGCACTGCTTCCCATAGGGGCATCTCTGGGAGAGTTAATGAACCCTGGTGCTTTGTGTTCTTATAGGGATAAGGTACTGTGATAAATAGGAAATCAAAAGGCCAGTGGCCTAGACCCTAAGAACCTGAACCACTGCCAGAGAAAAGAATCAGACTCAACAATGACATCCACTGAGTAGATGGAAGGCACTAACAGGAAAGGAAGGGAAACACTGTAGACTGTGTGGGACCCTGGCTTTCATGATGGAAAAAGTGCACCATGCAGTACTTCTCAGGAGATATGAAAGTTAAGATTTATGAAGAGATCTATACGTGCCGTGAACCCTTTAGTGAGAAGTCATCTAGTCTCCCACCGAACCTTCAGGTAGCAGTGAGTATGACCATTACACATGAGTCGCCCACTATCCCAATATTCTACTTGCCAGTGACCAAGTTTCTCTCTCAGTTTCAAGCATTTTACTTGTATGCATCTCCATAGTCATTCCCTGACAAAGTCTCCCATCTCAGACTCCTTAAAACTCTGGCTTCACTAATACCTGGGTGGATGTCCTATCTGAGTAGGGGTTGGGAAGAATAGTGCTGAAGCACCATGTGCTTTATCTTCATGTTTAACCCTCCCTCTACCACCCCCGTCTTGTGAAACTGCAGGGAACAAAGCTCTTCAGACCTGGCTGTGTTTTGTGAGAAGAAAATTATCCTTCTAAATATAAACTCAGAAAAAAAACTTATCTGAATGCTGAACACACCATTCCTTTTATAATCCCAATAAAATCCCGTAACCCCTTCTGACCTTTCATGTTGATCATTCACAGTCTGTTTTTACTCAAGGATTGGAACATGCAATTTTTTATTTTTTTATTTTTTATTTTTAGTCTGCAAAGGAGGGTTTTCCTTTTGGTTCCATGTACTATTTTGACTGCAAATTCCTATCTTCACAGTTTTTTCTTTAAACTGTAACATACATTTGGCACACTCAAGTTGATAACTCATTATGCAGACTTAGAAGTGAACATTGCCTCCCTTTAATCTGTAGAGGTCTTTTAAAGGTACTACTTGATAGGTATTCTAAAAATATTTTCTACACATCTTGATTCTTCTTATATTCGTCAGATCAGATTTGCAGATCTCAGCAATGAGTTTCTCCTTTCCCGACTAATTGAAATTGGGATGCTTGACTCTAGTGTTTAAATCTGGGCATTCTGACCTTAATCTAGTGTCCCTTCTTGCTTTGTGATACTTGGCCAACTGAGGTCTATTCTTCAACCAGACTGTATGAGGGTTTCAGGATGGATACATTCCCTCTCAGCACTCACCCATTTTCTCTCAGACCTGAGAAGTGTCTTCTCCCACAGTTTCCTCTCTCTCTGTCCTTAACTCCTCTGGTATCCCTCCTTGTGAAAGTGTTAGCATAGACAACCAGAGAGGACTCATTCGCTATCCTTTCTGCATTCCCCTGGATTTTGACCAAGTACTTCTGTTTCTTGATTGTTGTTTTTTCTGTTCCTAATTCAAAGACTTTTGGTCTCTACTTACTTCTTACTCACCATCCTTTCTAGGAACAGTGAACTCTCAGATAATGACTTTTGAATCTCAATGCTGCAGACTAACGCAGGTTATTTTATTCTTCCCATAAGCAGCTGAATTCTAAATAACGTACAGACTATGTAAAGTCTGAATGCTGTGCAATGGTAAATGATGCTGAGAAGTTGTCACTGAAATTGGATAATGGAGCAGAGTGTAGCATGGAATTTCAGAGGCTTGTACTGTCATTCAAAACCCATGCTCAGCTATCTGGCTACATCTTGAATACAAATAACAGTGTTATCTAGGTCTGGGGAAAAAAGGAAATAGGAATTTGTTCAGTCTAACGTGCAGGGTATTTATGAGAATCTGATGAGGTAGTGCACACACGAGAAAGGTTTGACAAATGCCACCAGCAGTTCTGTCTGTCTTCTACAAACTTCTCAGCAATCTCAACATTCCTTTTCCATGCTCAGTATCCTGGACTTAATTGATCTAACAAAGAATGAAGGGCCATCCCTTCAGCAGCCTTTGGGAGTCAGCTGGGTGCTACTTGCTGCTGTTTTGCTTTAAGAACAATTTTCTCCCAAGACTCAGTCGTGTTGTAGAGTTCTCTGACTGGGCTCTAGACAGTCATGGGAGTGTTAGTCCTTAGAGTTACAGCTTGGGAAAGCTAATGACAGAATCCAGGTAAAAACTTAGGCAGATAGGTAGACCACTGGGTCAGGTTGGAATTGTGTGATAGAATTTAGGGATGAGGGGAACTGGGAGCCACAGGCTCTGAAAGACCAGAGTTAGACTTCAATTCTAGAGAGTGATGGAAGAGCTAACAGGCTGGTGGTCAACAGGTAGGAGTTGTGTTCCCAAAGAACCCAGAAGGGCTGGACGGTGGTGGCGCACGCCTTTAATCCCAGCATTTGGAGGCAGAGGCAGGCAGATTTCTGAGTTCAAGGCCAGCCTGGTCTATAGAGTGAGTTCCAGGACAGCCAGGGCTACACAGAAAAACCCTGTCTCGAAAAAACCAAAACCAAACCAAAACAAAACAAAAGAACCCAGAAGGGCCATGTAACTGAGACTAAATTCTACATTTACACCAATCATAGATGCTAGACTATCTGAGACATTGAGATATAGCTAGGAGGGATTCATTTGAGGATGGATGTTGTCCTACAGTTTGGGGGAGAATTCAACCTGCAGCGGGTGGGCATGTGGTCCTAGCCAGAATAATTAGAGGATGATTAGGATGGAGACAGGAGTCAGGTTGATCAATACACTGATTTGTATATCTATAGGACACATTCCATTCTTTTCACCCCAAAGCATGAATTGTTCTAGTAAAATTCAGGATGGGCTGAACTCAAATCCTAAAATTTTATTTTTCTTTCAGAATATATTCTACTGTGTGTCTTTTTTTCTAGCATTAATTTCTTATACATTACCAAGAGTATTCCTATGACTGTGTATCAAGCTATTCTACTCAAAATTTTGAAAACTTTGAGAAAAAAATTGGTTTTGATTTTTTTCTGTATTTGTTGTTGTTATTGTCACCCTTCTATATCATTTTACGACACCAGGTAAGGTGGAGGTGGTGCGGGACTTGGGGCAATGAGGTAAGGGAATCAAAGTAGCCAATAGCTCTTCATTACATAGGTATCCATGATGATTGATGTCTCTTTCAATGAGGAGTGGAATCAGTAGATATAATTTACCTTTACCTTTCCAATCCTTTAATACAACACACACACACACACACACACACACAGACACAGAGTTATTTGGAAAGAAAGCACTTATAAGTCACATTGAGATCCATACACATTTAACTTTTGCTACTTCTTGTCAGTCCTTTGCTATGTGAGATTATCTGGAAATCAAAATGAAATTTTATTGTATTATTAAGAGAGAGTAGGAAGTTGACATTCTAAAAATTATTTCCATAAGCATAGAAATCCTAAATACAAATTATGCTAACTTAAAATCCTCCTGAACCATCTGTTTAACTGAATCTGCAGGGATGGAGGGAGTTCATGTCTTTTTCAGAGAACATATGTGATGATAGAAGTTTCATTCACATTTTCTGGAGAGATTCTGAGCAAGAAGTAGAAAATAAGAGTGTGTTGTGGATGAAGTAAGGGCGATGAATGAGCTGGAGTTAGCAAATGTCTGGAATGCATCTCCTGGTCACAGCTGTGACTCCAGCATAGAGAGAAGGAGGTGCCCCCCAGTGAATAACTGGGAGTACCATAACCTACCTTTATAGTGGCCAACACCACCTCCATTATTGCACATTGTCTTGGTGTCAGACCCTTGGCATCTTCTCGAATCATGTGCTCCTGGAAGATAGGTTACAAATTGCTCAGAAAATGGCAGGTGCATTTATTTAGCTACCCTCAAACAGAATCAGTATGGTTTTCATTTCCTATTTAAAAACACTTCTTCAGGGGTTGGAAGTGGCTCAGCAGTTAAGAGCAGTCATTGCATGCAGTGGACCTGGGTTCTGTTTCCAGCACTTACATGACAGCTCTCAACCTTCTAACTCCAGTTCCAGGGGATCTGATGCCCTCCTCTGGCCTCTGCAGGTGTTGTATGCACATATACATGAAGGGAAAATGCTCATACATATAAAAATAAATTTGATCATTTTGTCACATTTTTGATAAATATCCATGTGTCAAAGGAGAGCTAAGCTGCCTGGTTAAAAATGAAAGTCTGGCAGAGACATATCATTATTTACATTCCAAATTAAAGTTAAGTAAAAAGTTACTAAATCCTAAAAACTGTGTCCCAAAGGCTTTTCACTTTAATTCCTTGATTTATGCTCTGTCCCTCTGAAGAGTTCAGGACATCAAGGAGATTAAGGGGGCCAAGTTCAGCTTCCTAATTATCACTGTGTGCTTCAAGTATAATGTTCCAGTTGGTACTCTTTCCCAGATCCTCCTGATGTTCGTCCCTTACTGGGAAGAGCCTCAAAGAATAAATCAAATCAGGCTGTGGAGCTTTTCAGACTTTTGTAGTCATTTTAACACTTTAGGGATGACTTAATAACTAGATTTTCCCAATTGTTCACTGTGATATGTCTCAAGCCATCATTCAAAGATTATTTATGAAAAGGATGGTAGAAAGTTAGAGAAAATAACACTTCAAAAATTTTCTAAAAGAAAAATTTATTAAAGAGTCCTGATGCTACACATTGATACTATCTTTCAGGGCTATGCTATTCTATTTTGCAAAGCTCAGTATACTTATCAATGCTTGGTCTTACTAATATTTTAAAATAGATATTATTAAGTTACATATGTTGTTTCTATAAAGCTGTACTTGCCAGCAAGAACTCATTCAAATAAAGCTGTATCTTGTTGTCAAATTAAGAGGTCTGTAGTTAACCTACAATTTCAGGTGTATCTTATTAAGTGATTTTGACATTGGGTCAATAGTCTAAAAAGGTTGGGGGACATTTAACTTTATTTTTATGTCAAATAAATGTGATCCTATTAAACAGCAACAGCAACCTTACATAATACATGTATATTATAAAGTCTCTGAGTGTTAAGTAACAAAAGCATATGTCAAGTTGTTCAGTAAATACCTAGTAGTTTAATTTTCAATCATATAGAGCAGATTAAAAGAACTAAAATCAAGAAAAATTGAACTGGAGAAGTAATACAGAAAATCAGTAAATATAGAAAAACAATTATTTCCTGTTTTTTCTTGATTCTGGGTTCTTTTAAAGGAGATCACCACCTATCTATATCCACCTATCTCTCAAAATATATGAATTCTGAAATTATCCATCGGCACAATTTTTCCACTAATCTCATTTCAGTTGGATCTAAATTCAAACTAACATCTTAAAAATAGAAGTAGCTTAATTTTTTTTAAAAAAGAAAATTATACCCTAATAACATGAGAGTGATTAGCTTTGTTATGTGTGGATTTCTTCCTGTCATTTGCAGTTTTATTGTTTTGCATAAGATTGTAGAGGATTTATAGAAAGGTCCAATAACAGAGTAGTATGACAAGGGGCAATCCTTTGCGTTACCTCAAGGTTCATGGAATCAGTTTTCCTTCAGTCATTAAGTCTATTCACCAAAATGCAAACCACTGGGTCCCTATAAAGCGCACCAGACTGTTATCTTTTCTATGCATCCCTATTCTTCCCACCTGGAAGGCAGCTTAGCCTTTCTGGGGATCCAATCTGCATTTTAAACAAAGTAGATAAGGGTCAGTATGTGTGTTAAGCCAACTGACCTATGCTATTAGGATAAAGCAATATTCCCTCAGAGCCAATGATAAATCCATGCATCAATAGACTTGGTTGGGATTCTTGACAAAGAGTTGGGAAGTGTCAGGCTTGGTGGTGTGGCCTTGGTAGTGACAGAATGACATGGTTCCTTCCCCCTGGGGCAGGGCTGGCAGGCATGGGCCACCATGAGTGCCCAGGGCCACTGTGAGTGTAAGGCTTATTTGTATGATACTGTACGTATTTTACATTCCTCCTTCAAGGAACGTCCTTCCTGTTAAAGTTAAGGATTCCATGATAATTAGAGACAACCAAGGTGTTTCAGCAAATTGGTAAAAGCTAGGACCTTTGGGACAGCCCTTAAAAGAACTCTAAAAGCAGGGTTCAAAAATATATAATGTTTCAAAAAATAAGGATGCAATATGAATTACATGAGGGGCTTCACAAGTGTAAAGGAACAAAAGCAGTTGTGTTGTAAGCCAACTTGTCAGAAAGATATTAAGGAAGGAGATAATGAGATTTAGGGAGTGGTGACAGCAGCAGATCCTACCCAGCTAAGTTTTTTGTTTATGCTTTCAAAGGCAGGCAGATTCTTGAGTTCAGGGTCAGCCTGGGACAGAGCAAGGTTAGGCCCAGGGGTGGTAGAAATGGTGATTTCAGGATGAAGCCCCATCCAGCTAGTTTGGGGCTGTGTTTAACAGAGGAAGACAGATCTCTGAATTCTTTTGCAATGTTAGAAAAAAAATAAGAATTAAGGGGCTTGGTCAAGGGATGCTAATTCATAGGATAATCCAAACGGAACCTGGAATAAATGACTGGATTGATATGTAAAATAAAAGACTGGGCTCATGATGTACAAGAGATGAGCTATCCAGAGATGTTTTTTTTTATTTTTATTTTTTATTTTTTATTTTTTTAAAGGAGCAAAAGAACTGCTTAGAGAACTCTCTTGAGCAGAAAATTTAGAGTGAACTCTCTAGAGATCTCCAGAAAAAGCAGAACAGAGAAATGACAGTCTGGAAAGCTGTCTCCAGCAGAACATAGGCCCCCAGCTTGGAGACATGACTCAATTTTGATTCATTTGTTTCACTGTTCCTAGACACCCCTTCCTCGGAACTCCTCTCCAAGCTGAGGCTGGTCCTTGGCAGGAAAGGAGCTTTTTCTTTATGTTGTTGATTTTGTTTTTTTTTTTTTTTCCTACAAGATCTGAGTTTCTTCTCTAACTCCTTTGAGGGCATGCTCAGGTGATCCACCAATCAGGGGAAGGGCAGAGCTGAGAGATGGTGAGGTACAGGGTCTTAAGACTTGGTTAGCATCTCTGCTCAAGTAGTCATGGGAACCAGAGTCAGCCCCGTCCCTCTGATCTCAGGTAACAATGTCATTCTCTTCTTACACGAGCTGTTCTTTCTGTTACTTGAAGCCAACAGAGCCAAGACAACATTCTACTTGGAAAACAGAAACTTGGGTAAGAGAGTGTGCCCAAAATACATTGAAATTGGACACACTGTTAGGGTATACATTTCTTTTGTAATGAGATTTAAACTGTTTCATTTTCATGATTTTATATGAAAAACTTTAGCCCCCTATCAATCTGTTTTTTAAGGTAGGGTTCTGAAATCCCAGTGTGGTAAATAAAAATGATAAAGAGACAAAGAGCCAAGATTCCAAGCAACAGTAGTATTGACATCTACTTTCCATATTCCATCTCAACCATCCTCAGTATCGAGTACTTGTGGGAAGCAATTTTAGGTGACGGTTATGCTGTCTTTAAGATATAATATAGATGATAGCATTAGGATATTGACATGTTAATTACATGTCTTGTCTAAGTAAATAATCATGCAAGCCGATTACTTTTTCTTGGTGTGAAATAAAACAATATTTGTGATACTTCTGAGGCAATGTGGAAAGTGGCATGATGCTCACAGTAACTCTAAGAATCAAGTACTACATTTCTTGTAAAAACATAACATTTATAAATTGGAAAGCCAAGTGTTTAGCTTATGCCACAGAGTTTAGAAAAAAATGAAACCCACCTTCCATGCCTGGATCACATCCTTGAACTATATTCTAATAGGTTGGAACAGAATAGAAGCAACATATATTTTAACCAGAGAAGTTTGTATTCTATAGCTTATTCAAAGGCTTGGGAATTCCAAGCAATAATGAAGAGCAAGAGTATTTGTAAATAGATTTTCACTTGTAATAGAGAGGTGAACATGTTTGAGAGTTTAATGTCCTTTTTGGTGAATTTAATTTTCCTTTATTGTATTTCTTGACTTCAAGACCTTTCCAGGTTTCACTGACTCTATGTAGTATTCATTTTGCCTTTATTCAAAGCATGTTCAATATAGTAAACCAAATATGTCGTATTACTTGCTTCCAAAGTTAGAATTTTTGAAAACAAATTAGTTTTACTTTATGAGTGTTTCCCTTTATGTATGTTTTTGTACCAATGTGTGCAGCAGAAGAGGGCATCAGATCCCCTAGAACTGGCATTACAGATGATTGTGAGCCACTCTAAGGGTGCTGGGAATTGAATCCAGATCCTCTTTAAGAGCATCTACTCCTCTTAACTACAGAGCCATTTCTTCAGCCCTCAAAGTTAGAAACTCTTAAAGGAAAGGTATGACCATAGAAGAGCATATTTTCATCCTGGTGTGCGATGTGCTGCTCCTAGCAGGAGGACTACATCTGCAGGGCCATAGTTAGGTCATTCACTTAAGGCTAGCCAATTTCCTCAAGCTTCTTACCTTCAGTTTGGATAACTGTCCAAGATCTTTAGCTGCAATGAAGATCATCTGAGGTCCCTGGAAACACAGAGAGAAGAAAGAAAAGGAGGACGGGGTCAGTAAATCTTCAGTAGTAGAGGTCAAGATCAAAGTAGAATTTTTTCTTTATTTCCATTATGATATTTTGGGTTTTCTGTCAGATGTGCATAAAGAATCTATTCTAAAGATGGAACAGAGATTATGGGGCAAGGCTGGCAGCATGCCAGTCAGCACCACTGTCCCACTTCTGGGAGGGCAAAGTCTGGGTTATGGAACCAGATGCAGTGTGGGTAATCAATTTAATGAAGTGTATGGGGGCAAACATTATTTTCTACAGAGGCACTCTCTTCGTTCTACTGCCCAAAATAAGTACGTGTAAAATCTTAAGACATAGACTGAAGAAGGTAGGGATGTTCTTTCTGAAATGGTGTGGCATCTATCAGAGACTTTTCCAACTCCTCTTGCAGTAGGAGATTCCCCTAGAACATCAAGATCCAGGACAAAAGCAAGCAAGCAATCAAGCAAGCAAGCAAACAAACAAACAAACAAAACCACCACCACCACCACCTCTGAAAACTACTGGATAAGCCATGCAGAACACTCCTCAACGAGACAGCAGGGGCAGGTCCGCCACTCTATGTGACTGAAAAGCTACCAAGTTTGGCCAAATTCACTAGCATTTGGGAATAGAGTCACAGTGAGGGAATGGGTTAGTCTCAACTATCCTTTCTGGTCTCTTCCCATCGTAGAGTGCCTGGTCATTATAAACAGGAGCCATTACTCATTTTTTTTCTGTTGCTGTGATTTTTCTGCTATCCTGTTTATTTTTAGTAGCAGATACAGTAGTGCCTAGGACATATGAATTTGAAACTTCAATGCTATTTGGCCATGGATAATAGAATCAAGTTTGATCTCAGGGAGCCTTGAGGTCATCATAGTCTTTCCCAGGAAAGACCTTGCTCAAGAATGAAATGTTCCATGTGGCGTTTCTGATGTAACATTACATGTACATTCTGGAGACTCAGTAGTCTTCAAACTGCACAGTATACTGGACCTAATGCAGAAAGTAAAAGCGGGAAATATAACATAAGGTCAAGCGAATTTTCACCCAACAACCAGTAAAAACAACTGTGGGCCAGTGAGATGGTTCAGCATCTAAAGGCAGTTGTCACCATGCCTGGTGACCCAAGCTTGATCTCCATGAACCCACATAATGGAGGCAAGAATTGATTCCTATAGATCGTCTTCTTACCTCCACAAGGGTGCCGTAGTACATCCTTGGTGGTACATAGGCACACCGCTACCCAACACATAGATGTAAATAAATAAATTTTTTTTAAATGTTAGTTTAAAAGATCACTTGGACAGGTTGAGGTGTAGGTAATGGCTGCCTTGGGGATGATTAAAATGCAAAACAAAAACAAACAAACAAATCCAGAACAAAAACAAACAACACACATCCAAGCCCAGTTCTCCAGGCACTCCTCCAAGCAAAGGATAGCCTGCCATGCATAGACTCCCTTCTGGGTGCATCCTTCCACGTGGAGGAGCCCCAGTATTTGGCTCTGTTTGGAACAGGTCTGTGCAGTAGCCACACTGAGAGCATCTTCTATGCTCATGT
The DNA here is from genome assembly GCA_019843815.1 of Montemys delectorum. Lineage (NCBI taxonomy): Eukaryota > Metazoa > Chordata > Mammalia > Rodentia > Muridae > Montemys > Montemys delectorum. Next base: position 20,989 of record JADRCD010204847.1, on the reverse strand, counting down.
TTCTGCTCATGGGAAATATTTATTTCCGGCCCACTGTTATCACTCCCCTGCCGATCAAGTCCATGAATGCTAACTTGTATTCTAGCACTATTAAATACACTAGTTGTTATTAGACTGCTTTGTGTTTGAATATTTATATGTGATTTGGCTGTCCACCGATGTACGCTCTAGAGGAAGAAATCATACATTCATGGCTTGGAGTTCAGTGAACAAAAACATCTTCATCTTATGTCTTGGCCTACCTTATAAGAAAGTATTTTCTGTGCATATACTGCTATTGGACATACATAAGGACCAAACATGCATGAATAAAGATATTGATATGTGCATTAGTATACCTTATAATTATTTATTATTTGCATCCATTTATCTCCCTTAATCACATACTAAAAAAAATCAACTATCCCAAATGCTAGACTAGTTGTTTTTTTTTTTTTGCCATGTCATTTTTTATTAGATATTTTCTTTACTTACATGTCATATTTATCCTTCCCCAGTTCCCCCTCCCCCCAAAACAACCAAAAAACCCAAAAAACAAGAACAAACCCCTGTTGCCTCCCCCCTCCCCATGCTTGCCACCCCACCTTCTCCCACTTATTGGCCCTGGCATTCCCCTACACTGGGGCACAGAACCTTCATAGGGCCAAGGGCCTCTCCTCCCATTGATGATCGACTTTGCAGTCCTCTACTATACACATGCTGCCAGAACAATCAGTTCCACCATGTATACTCCTTGGTTGGTGGTTGAGTCCCTGGGAGCTCTGAGGGTACTAGTTAGTAATTGTTGTTTGTCCTAAGGGGCTGCAAACCCTTCAGCTCCTTTGGTCCTTTCTTTAACTCCTTCATTGGGGACCCTGTACTCACTTCAATGGATGGCTGTGAGCCTCTACTTCTGTATTAGTCAGGTACTGTCAGGGGCTAGTTGGTTTTTTTATTGCTTAGTTCAGCATGTGTGAACTGAAAAGCAGCACCATGTGACCACTTGATCATTGTGCAGCTCAGCTGTCGACTGATCTTTCTGCCTTCTCTTTCATTTTCCTGCATGTGATACAATCAAGTCCTTCAAATCCACAGAAAGCCATCTCCTCTATTAACCTCCAAGCAGGGAGGCGGCAGAGGAAAGTTGAAAGGAACGGTGAAAAGAACTCAATATGACTGCACTGCACGGACTTTCTTTCTTAAGCTGTAACATTTAAGAAACATAGTGGCTATATGTTCTCTGTGGATTTGTAGTAATATTATATTGTATATAATATGTACAATAAGTGTTATATATTAAATTAAATAGAAATTAAAATATGAATATAACTAGATAACTTTATAAACTGAAGTTAGCCCCACCCTTCCCCCATCTCTTCCTCCTCTCTCCCTCCCTCCCTTCCCTTCCCTCTTTCTTGAACTCAGTATGAAGCCAAGGATGACCCTGGTCTTCTGATACTCCTGTCTCTGTCTCCACAGAACTAGAATAACAGGTGTCCCCCATTGCACCCGAATTTGTGTGGTATTGGGGATGGAGCCCAGGGCTTTGTGCATACTTGACAAGTACCCTACCAACTGAGGTATATCTCCAAACCTACTGACTCAATTTTTTTTAAGAAATGAAATTTTAAATGACAATTAAATATGAACTTAGATAGGTGCTTTCATTTTTTAAATATGGATTTTAATCTATTTAATGTTCTCTAATCAACCATTGTTAAACATTTTCACAACTAAGAACAAATTTCCCCAAATGGATTATTAATTCATATTCATCTATACCCAAACTACTCATTTGAAAAGAAGACAATCACAAAGGATGCTGCGTGTGTGAGGATGCCACGCTGAAGGTACATACTGTTTGGTCTGTCAGTGGAGGAAGAACGATCTGTTTCTCTATCTTGTTAAGAACTAATTTCCAGAGCTCCTTCAGAACTCTCTTCAAGACTGTTTTCTCACAGATTTTTGCTGAAAGACTTAACCTGAAACAAGATTAGATGTACGTTTACTCTTGAGTCTCACTCATGTACCAGGTTACAAGGCTGATCAGATATCAACATTCACCACTGACACTGGAATCTTTCAACAGGCTCCTTACAACGTTCAAATACTAGATCCCATTATACACACACACATATATATATATATACACATATGTGTATATATATATATATATGAATAAATGTATATATAGTATATGTAATTATAGAAAATGATGTGTAATATATAATTATATATAATATAAATCTGTACATTATCCAGTTCATTTGGTAGAAAATGAAATAGTTGCATCTACTTTCCTATGAGCAAAAGTTTGCCTTTAACTGGTAAATAAAACACCATTGTGGAAAAGAAACACTGTTATGTGTGTTTCCATATGTGTGCCACTTTTTTCCCTCCATTCCTATGTTGCTAGATACCGAGTTTGATCCTATAACTTGGCTGCCATGGATAGTGCTACAAAAACATGATTATGTACATGTACCTCTGGTGTGTTGACTAGGAGTCTTTCAGATATATTCTTGGAAGTGGTATAGCTAGATCATATGCAACTCTACTTTATATACATATATACATATACATACACACAATACACTTTCTATACTGATTTACAGTGGCTGAATGACATGTGCTCCCACCATCAATGTGTAAGTAAGGCCTCCTTTTCTCACATCCTAATCAGGGTTTATTACTGTCATTGCTGGGCCACGGACCAATACAACAATGTGACACAGATGTCTTTTAATTCGTCCAGAATCCAGAGTTTGCTTAACACAGACAGGGAAGTTGTATCTTTCAATCTTTCCTCATTTTAGATAAGGAGTAACATTTTTCTGGTGTTTGTGTGATGCTATACACACTTGTCTTTTTACAAGACTCTTCTGCATGCATTTCTCATCTAATGATGCTCATTTTAAAAACTAAATATAGACTCAGAGACATTTAGAGATGTGTCCAAAGTAGGGAAGCTGGTGAGTGAGACCCAGTAAGGCTGGCTTTCCTAAGTCAAGTGCATCTTTCAGCATCATGTGCTATCCATCATGAATGTCCTCATATATGAAGGCCTAGAGAAGATGGCGTTAGCAATGCAAATATCTACAACATGATTCTGGGCTCAATGATAATCTTAGGGGCAGTAGTTTGATTGTAATATAATGAGGGCATATATTTTATGGTAATCCTCTGACTTCTATAGTGCATTCAGACTCAGAAATAATAACACTGGTGGTGGGTTATTATAGGCATAACTGAGCATTTTTCCACACTAAAAGACATGGATGATAAAGAATAAATAATATTTAATCAAAATTGATACCAACAGGGAGGTTGCTATAGAAGTATTCCTCATAACTCCATTTTACATAGAAACCCAGTGTACTTGCAAAGAAGCCCTTCTGGATGAGTTTGGAGGCTGGTGTCAAGGGCAACATCTCCAGCCAGTCAGAAATGGGGGTCTAGACAGTGAGAAACTCAGCACACAGACTACTGCTCAGCTTCAGAGACATTTGGAGCACAACTGGAGCCTATTTTGCTGGAGATTTAGAATTTTCAGCCTCAGAAGGTCTAAGCTAAAGAACAGATGGCTATTTTGTGTGGCTAGCTCACAGACTGGGCATGCTAACTTGTACTGGTTAGTTTAGAACCAAGGAAAAGTGAATAAAACCAGTGGCTTGCTTGTAGCTCTTTGTAGGTTTCTGTTAGTTGGAAATAGGGCATACAGCTCATTTTAGGCAGTGCCTGGATTTCAGGGAGAAAGTAAAATGTTAAGAAATGTTTTATTTGCAGAAATATAATGTGATTTCTACAGGGATTTTTTTCAAAATGACCTTGAAGATGTTTGGACCCCTACTGTTTGCTTTAAATAATAGAAACCAAAGGAGGAATCCAATAACTGCTTTCTTAATGTAGCCAGAGTCATAAAACAGATTTTGCAGTCTGAATTATCTAGACTGGCTGGATGTAGAACCAATTAAGTCGATATTTTTCAAGTGCTATGTGTATAAGCAGCAACAGGGATTTATCATTATATAGTTGATTATATTTTCATAAAAAGTTCCCCAGTCAAGTTTCTCTGTCCCTGTGTGTCTGTTCCCCACCAGTATTCATTTTTATTCTATCCACCTTTAAAATACCTAGCTCAAATGAAATTCTCTCTCTCCGACATGACTGTCATTCTGTCCCTCATTATGTGTATTTATGTACCTTTCTTCTTTTCTTTTCCATATTGTCAGTGCCTTGAAAGCAGAATCGGTGTTTTATTTTGAAATATCTCCTCTATCTTAGTCGCTGTTACTACTGTGTGATGAAACACCATGACCAAAGACACTTGGGGAGGAGAGGGCTTATTTGGTTTATACTTCCACATCACAATTCCTCATTAAAGGAAGTCAGGACAGGAACTCAAAACAAGACAGGAACCTGGAGGCAGGAGCTGATGCAGGAGTCATGGAGGGGTGCTGTTTATTGGTGTGGTACCCACGGTTTGCTTAGTCTGCCTTCTTATAGAACCCAGGACCACTATCCCAAGGATGGCATCACTCATAATGGGCGGCTCCCCTCCATCAATCACTAAGAAAACGCTCTACAGACTTGCCTGCAGCCCAATCTTTTGAAGGTATTTTCTTAATTGAGGTTCCCTCCTCTCAGATGACTTACCTTGTGTCAAGTTGACATAAAACTACCCAGCACATCCTCTAGCTAGTGGCTTTAAAATTACACAATCTGATTGAGCTCAGAGAACATCTTCAACTTTCTATATCTCATACAACTATCTCTTCCTTAAATATTGTTGAATAACTTCCACATAGCTTGAAAGGTTGAACACTTTTCTAACTTTATACACAATCTCATTTTGCTAAGAATGATATGGAATGTCACATAGATGATATAATCCAGTATAATTACAAGTGGACTATTAAGCATGTAAAATAGGGACCAGAAAGTTAGCTCAGTGGTTAAGTGAGCTGATGGCTCTTCTATAGGACCCAGCTTTGGTTTCCATCACCCACCCAGAAGGTCTATAACAACTGTCTGTCACTCAGTTCCAGGGAATCTGATGCTGCTTTCTAGCTTCTATGGGCTTTGCATGCATAAGGTACATATACATACAAATATGCTGTAGCATTTTCTCTGTCCAATCATATTAGGGCAGTGATAGACCTGTGATTGGACAGGAATAGAGAGGTGGAGCTAGAGTTGAGGAAGAAAAAAAAAAGGCCAGGAGAGGAGGAGAAGAGGGGTCAGGAGCAGAAGACATCATCATGGAGACAGATGCTAAGGATGAACCAGACCCCATGAGGCCACACAACCAAGCAGGTTCTTACAAAATAGATTAATTGGGTTAGAATATTGTCTTTATTATTTGGTTCTAAAATTATTGTATTGGCATCTTGTAAATTGTGATTTTATTATTATATATCTGATTGGATATTAAGGCCTTAAGAGTGATGCTTTATTTACTGGGTAATAGGCACTATTTAGATGAATGATTGTGGGAGTGTATAAAGAGTTGCATGAGAGCGAGATGTAGTCTTCAGGGAGGAAATAACAAAAACCCGCTGGAGCTTAGTATTGGCTGAATGATACCAACTCAAAAATGTGGCCCGGTGGGAAATGGAGTTTGTGGGGTGGATTCATTTTTTATAATTCCCGCAACACAAATACTCATAAACATAAAATATTTGTGAAGGAATATAAACTTATCTAAATGTATTAAAAATAAGAGTGAACTCACTTTCTCCATTCTTGTATTTTATAATTGGTAATATAGCTCCAAAAATTACACTGCTAGCTATGGGAATTATCAAAAGTACCTAGATGTTCCATATACTCTGTAATTTTGGTTACAGAGTATGTAAAGCAGAGGCCTTATTAGTGAAAAATGATGACTCAAACCATCGATTGGCATTCTGAAAAGGAATTCCCTACATGATGAATCAGAATCATCCGGTCCTATTGTCTATAACCAGAGAAGAGCTGTATAGCAAGATAAATTCCAATGGGACATTTAGTGGATAATGTATAAAGTTCTGCTCTAAGAAACAAGCTATGAGGAGACACCCCTTCCCCCCTTTCTTTATCACCTTCATTTCTTTGTTTTCTTCTTTCCCACACAGACTCCTGCCTACCTAACTTCTGCACAGTGCGCCACCCATCCGTCTATCCTCCACAGAGAATAGTGAGGCTCGCTGACTGTAAAGTATCCACAACATCAGTCTTGCATCTGCAGTCTGGTTATAAGTAAGGGGAACGGAGTTGAGATAGATATCATGAGTGTGTCGAAGAGGCTCTTCCTGTGGGGTTTTGCTTGGTTCAATCTCTCTTTTTAATTCTTATCCCCTTGTTAATTTGCCACAACAACAATAAATGAGATAATGTATATAAATTACCATATGTAGTATGGATCTTTCGTACGTATTCAAAGTTATTATTTGTTTTTCTTGTCCAGTACCAGCTCTGATTCTGAGTACAGCTCATACCTCATCTGGAATGCCCGTAAGCACAAACGTCTCTGATTTTTGAACTTAGAGGTTTTGAAATATTTATATTGATAAGGCAAAAAGAAAATTATTGGAATCTGAAATGCTCCAAAATCCTCATTTCCTGCCCCCCACACCCCCTCAGTGCTGGGGTGTAAATCTGTAGGCGTAATGTTTTTGTACACTGTGCTTCAATCTTGTTTCAATCTGAGCAGGGCATTGTAATGCTTGCACTAAAAATCTCCCAACTCAAGTTCCTGTAAACAGCTCCCACTACTTATTCTCTGCCTTGTCAATAAAGGCTGATCACCCAATGGCTGAGCAGAATAGAAAAGAGGGTGGGACATCTGCCAAACAGAGGAAGGAGAGAGGGGAGAAAGGGAGATTCAAATCAGTGAGGAGGATGGAGGGTTTGGAACCACAAGGGAAGGGTCGGGAGAGAGCTCATGGAAACACACCTGAAGCCCAAAGAGTCAGATCAATAGTAATATGCAATATCATGGGATGGTCTGGGAGGCAGCCAGATTAGCGTAGACAGTAAAGATAGATCATTTAATTGTTCAGCTATTGAGGTGCTGTTTTAAATGAATCTTGGTTTCCCTGTGCAGTTATTGGGGGCTAACATAAGGTAAAGAAATACAGCTGCGGGATTAATTCACTGTTTACATTTCTATTAAGAATAATTCATTTACACCAACCTAGGGGCTAGCATCTGCTAGAAAGAGTGTGCTGTAGAGCTACCTCCCCAACCCGGAATCCTCGAAATTGTGGCTCAGATTCTTGACTATTTCAGGTTTGAGAACTTTGATTTAGGGATGTTCAACTGGTGTCCCTATCTATAAAACCATGTAGCTGTTTGTTAAAGTAAATGATGTGAGCCTGTGAGTGTATTTGAAAATATTGCTGCCTTTGAATCTATGGCCAACTCACTAAATCAGAACCTTTGAGCACAGAGACAAGAAGGAAACAACACACACCAACCAACAAACTGAGCAGAGCTTTTTTTTTTTTTTTTGTGGTTGTTGTTCAAAACACTCCATGCCTACCCACCCCCTGGACAGACCACAATCTCAAAGGAACCAGGGGCTTGGGCTTTCTCTAATCTTTTCCAGTGATTAGAGCTGGGGTTGGGACACAGGTGGGCACCAATTATGGCAGGCTTTGCTGAACTCATTGTATTCACACGTGTGCTATTTTCTCCTCATGGGGGTTTCTGAAGAGAAATTAGATATTCTGGATTCAACTTGGCCTTTATGCCCAAAGAATGGAAAACAATGTGCTATCTGAGAAGCCGGAAATTTGAAATGTTTCTCTGCTTTGGAACAGCAGCTCCCTGTGAGCCACCAACACTAGTTTCCTCTCATTCTTCTTGCTCATACAAATCCTATTAAAAGCGTACTGCTCTGTTTTGTAAACACATATCCATGTGTGTGTGTGTGTGTGTGTGTGTGTGTGTGTGTGTGTGTCTGTGTGTGTAGGTGTATATGCACATATGTGAGTGCATGGGAAAGCCAAGTGACACTCTTAGGATGTCATTCCTCAGAATCTACCCACCTTTGTTTTTGAGACAGTTTCTCATTGGCTTGAACTCATCAAGTATGCTAGGCTGACTGGTGGGTGAGACTCAGGCATTCACCTGTCTCTGTAGCCTCAGCACTTGGATCAAAAGTGCTGAGTGACCATTATGCTGCTGTCTTTTTTAAAAAAAGATTTATTTTATTTTTAATTACATGTTTCTGCATTTGTCTATGTATGGGTGTGTGCATGTGAGTGTAAGTTCTTACAGAAACCAGAAGAGGATTCCGGAGCTAGAGTTACAGACAGTTGTGAGTTTTCCAATGTGAGTGCTGGGAACCAAACTCTGGTCCTCTGTGGGAGCAGTATGCTCCCTGAGCCCTCGAGCCACCTCTTTTGGCTGTTTTACATGGATACTGAAGATCAAACCCTGGTCCTCATGTTTGTCTGACAAATTTTATTTATTGAGCCATCTCCCCAGACATTCTTTTAAAGTCACCTTGTGCAGAGAAAACCAAAATCTCCCCAGAACAATTATCAGTCACCAATTCTGGGCAACAAGGAAAGATTAAGGTGGGTCAGAAACTCACGTCTTATCCAAGAAGTCCATGAGTGGCCTCAGCACAATCTCTGCATCCATTGCTGCGCTGTTTTTATTCGCTGCGTTGTTCCCATTTGCTCGCATTTGATTTAGCTCAGCACCCATCTGCTTTATACACTCTTCAATTACAAGTTGGAAACTGAAAATAAAGAACATAAACACTGGAGGAGGTTGCCTGGATCTGAAGTCTAGTACCTATAGACCGAACCATTTCAAATTCTTTCCCTTCCCTGTTTTTTTTTTTTTTTTTTTTTTTTTTTTTTTTTTTTTTTTGAACACATACTATGAACCTCTGTATGCAAAGCAGACAACAGGGATGCTCTTCAGATGGGTCATTGCAACAATGATGGCTGTTTATTCATACTGTCTGTGGTGGTGACAGCTGCTGAGCCTCTGAATACATTTGGAGAAGTGACTGCTCTAGAGAGTCTATGGACATTGAAACCTGACTTCTTCCCCATTTTCTGCAACTCCACATCCTCTTTGCTTTCTCCAGTCTTTCCAGCAACTCTTTTTCAATTGACTGACCATTACTACCCTGAAGTAGTGAAGAAGTGACGGATATATGAGGAAGCTAGAAAGTGGTGATGGCTTCATAATGATACATATCTGGAGTTATCAAGTTGTATGCCTTAAATGTATATAGGTTTTACAATGACATCTTAATAAAACTATTAGGGTTGGTTGAAAGCACCTCTGGAGCACCTTCTACTTGGCTTGCTTCTTGTTTCATGGCTAAGGATTTAAACAGCCTGGTAGAGTCACCCTCATATTGTTTCTATTTACTGTCTGCATCTCTAGCACAGATGCTGTGGTCTCCACCTAGGAGTGGCAAGGGGGTATTTAAAATAGTGGATGCTTGACAGTCATTACTAAGATGCTTCAAACAATGGGGATAATTAGAACACAGGTGCATTTAGGTGCAGAAAAAACACTTAGGGGAAGAAGGTGTAGGAGATGGTTGAGTTTCTGAGTGGTAATAAGGAGGGGGTGGGGCTTGACCTCAGCACTGATATCGAGCCAGTCCTGTTCTTCTTCCCGTTGCGCAGTGACAACACAGGTCATGTTATTAGAGAGGTTACAAACACATCAATTCCTCAGATTTTGTACATAGGTTTGAAGCTTTGATGTATATTGCTTGTTGTCTGAATTATATGGAATATACATGTGGTTTTTTCCATGTGCACACATTTACAAATATTTAATAAATATATACTGTGTTCCAAGCACATGTTCAGAACACACAAATGAACAAAATGAGAACAACACATGAGACTTTTCACCTATTTTAGCATTTACTGCGTGGGAAATACTTTAGTCTTGTGTGAAATATTTCAATTTTTAAAAGTTTTTTTTCAAAGCTAGAAAGCACTCAGTAGATTTAAAATTAGACAACTTGGGTATCTTTTCTTTTCCTGGCCTTCTAATAGTGGGTTTATAAACTCTTGATTTGTAATTCTAAGTATCTCAAGGTCAAGGTCTATATCCACCATTATGTTAGTACTTAATCTGTCATTGTCTTCTGGCTCTTCTCTCTCTCTCTCTCTCTCTCTCTCTCTCTCTCTCTCTCTCCCTCTCCCTCTCTCTCTTCTCTCTCTCCTTCTCCTCCTCCTTCTCCTCCTCCTCGTCCTCCTCCTCCTCCTTCTTCTCCTTTTCCTTCTTCCTCTTCTTTTTCCTATTTATGACACCAGTCCATACTTGATATCTTATTGGCTCATAACCTCTATGGGTGTGGCTTCTTTAGTACCTGTATATTATATTGGAATAACCTCTTCCTTAATAGTCTCTCACCTTGATTCTAAACCCTCACCCATTGGCTTTGATGTGGCTAGATCTGTTGTTGGCCTTCAGTGTCTCCAAGCAAGGGTGGAAGAAATAGGGTAGGCATGGATCTTTGCAGTCTCTCTCTCTCTCTCTCTCTCTCTCTCTCTCTCTCTCTCTCTCTCTCTTCTCTCTCTCTCTCTCTCTCTCTCTCTCTCTCTCTCTCTCTCTCTCCTCTCTGTGTGTATATATATTTGCAATAAGCATATAAAATATGTTTAATATGTGAATAGTCACAGATATTTGAGATCATGATATAATACAAGCAATGTTGGAAATGCTTACAAGGTTGACTAACCACAGTGGCATTAATGATCCTTCCAGGTGTAACCACCTCTAAAGCAATTTCCTTTTCTTGCCCTGATTCTCAAGCTTATACACCGAGGTAAGGGGTGGACTGAGCAAAGGACTGAATTTCTGTTTCCAATGTGTAAGAAAGAGGCTCCTGAGCAGATTTAGACTGTGAACTTAATCAGCAGCAGGGATGTGAGGTGGGGCATCTGAAGGAAGAGTTCATGGCATAGATGGACAAAAGCATTCTATTTTTGCATGTGTCTACAATAAACCAAACCACAATTTACCTGAAACCCTTCTGTCTCCATTCTTAGTGAATTCAGTTACCAGGTCTTCTTTTCTTCTATTCATTTTTGTTTGAAAAAGACATTATTGAGTAGCTTGACTAAATGTAGAACCAGTAACTTATGACAGAAGCCTTCTTGCTGGGCACCCAAGGAACCAAACAATCTCCTACTCCCACCCACAAAGAGTTCCTAGGAGACAGCCTTGAATTATTTACACCTAATCCAGCCAGCTTTGGGAACCATGGTTTCAGTAAAGAAATGGACTGAACCAGACTCAGTGAACAATGTGTGTATAAGCAGAAATTTAAGGGGCACAAGATTTGAACCTTTTAGACCATCTTTAATTCATCACTGACATGAAATCACTTGGTCTGTGGAGGAGGCAGGTGATCTGGAAGCATGTTGGGAGCCTATGAAAGACTTCAGACCAGTTTGCCTTCATCCTGGCATTATCGAAAGTCCAATCTGATAGCCGAGGGTACTGAAAGTGGTCTAAACTGTTTAACGTCGTGAGATGCAATTGGCTTTTGGGGTGAGTTCTCCCCTTATTTGTACAGTTTCAGCCTTGGCTCCTGAGAGGAGCAGGCTCACAGAGTTCTCCAGATTGACTCTGCAACATGATCGTGCTGCCTGCCACGGACTTCACAGCCACCTGTGTGTGACGTATCATAGCAACGGCATAGAATAATTATCCTTCTTACAAGGCAGGCATGATGGGTGGCCTGTTTATTTCAAGAACACAAATGACCTTAACCGAACTCAATTCATTATGATATTTTAAAAATAATGAAAGATTGGGTACTGGGCATCTATGAGTTTTTGGTATGTAGGATAAAATATACGATATTCTGTGTCTGCGACAGTCTTGTTTTCTTCTATTCATTTTTGCTTGAAAAAGACATTATTGAAAAGCTCAACTAAAAGTAGAACCAGTTACTAATGACAGACACCTTCTTGGGCACCCAAGGAACCAAACAATCCCTTCATCCTGCCAGAATTCCTAGGAGACAGCCTTGAATTATTTATACCTAATCCAGCTGCAATGAGGACCCACTAATTGGGGGGGGGGGGGAACTATTCTGGCCAACAGGAAAAATCTCCAGCCTAGTGGAGATCTAACATTCCAAAGACTTGGTGTAAAGAACTACTTTCCAAACTTCTGGGCTAGTAACCACTTATCAGAGAATGCACACCATGTGTGTTCTTTTGTGATTGGGTTACCTTACTCAGGATGATACTCTCCAGATCCATCCATTTCCCTAAGAATTTCATAAATTCATTGTTTTTAATAGCTGAGTAGTACTTCATTGTGTAGATGTACCACACTTTCTGTATCCATTCCTCTGTTGAGGGACATCTGGGTTGTTTCCAGTTTCTGGCTATTATAAATAAGGCTGCTATGAACATGGTGGAGCATGTGTCCTTATTACATGATGGAGCATCTTCTGAGTATATGCCCAGGAGTGGTATGGCTGGGTCCTCTGGTAGAACTATGTCCAATTTCCGGAGGAACCGCCACACTGATTTCCAGAGTGGTTGTACCAGTTTGCAATCCCACCAGCAGTGAAGTAGTGTTCCTCTTTCTCTACAACCTCTCCAGCATCTTCTGTCACCTGAGTCTTTTATCCTAGCCAATCTGACTGGTGTGAGGTGGAATCTCAGAGTTGTTTTGATTTACATTTCCCTGATGACTAAGGATGTTGAACATTTCTTTAGGTGCTTCTCAGCCATTTGGAGTTCATCAGTAGAGAATTCTTTGTTTAGCTCTATGCCCCATTTTTTAATAGGGTTATTTGGTTCTCTTGAGACTGACTTCTTGAGTTCTTTGTATGCATTGGATATTAGCCCTCTATCAGATATAGGGTTGGTAAAGATCTTTTCCTAATTTGTTGGTTGCTGTGATAAATGGTTATTAGCCCAGAAGTTTGGAATACAGGAAGAACGACCCACAAACCACAAGAAACCTAAGAAGAAGGAAGACCAAAAGGTGGACATTTCATTCCTTCTTAAAAAGGGGAATCAAATACCCACAGAAGGCATGGCAGAGATTAACTATGGAGCAGAGACTGAAGGGAGGACAAACATATAGCTATCTCCTGAGAGGATCTGACAATACCTGACTAATACAGATGTAGAGGCTCATAGCCATTCATTGAACTGAGTACACGGTCCCCAATGAAGGAGTTAGAGAAAGGTTCTATGGAGCTGAAGGGTTTGCAGCCTCTTAGGATGAACAACAATTACTAACTAGTACCCTCAGAGCTCCCAGGGACCCAACCACCAATCAAGGACTATACAGGGTGGGACTGAATGTTTTGGCAGCATGTGTATAGTAGAGGATTGAAAATTCGATCATCAATAGGAGGAAAGGACCTCGGCCTTGTGAAGGTTTTGTGCCCCAGTGTAGGGGAATGCCAGGGCCAATAAGTGGGAGAGGGTGGGGTGGCAGGCATGGGGAGGGGGGAGGCAAAAGGTGTTTGTTCTTGTTGTTTTTGTTTGTTTGTTTGTTTTTTGGAGGGGAACCTGGGAAAGGAAAAATTTACATATAAATAAAGAAAATATCTAATATATATATATATATATATATATAAAGAACTACTTTCCAGGGAGGTAGGACCAAGTCCTAGGAAGGCGCGACCACCCCTGAGGAAGGTGGGCTCATCTTAAGTCATGCCAAGGAGACAGGCAGAGTAATCGCCTGTTTAGTTTCCTTCCCAACGTTTTCTCAGCACAGTCACTTGCTAGGCTGCAGTGGTGCGGCTTCAGGTTCATGAGTCTACCTATTTACTGAATTATACAGAAAAGTACAACCTTTTCCTCCTTCATTCTGCCTCTACTCTGATGTTTCAGGCTTCCTCTAAAGCCCTCCTTCCTATCACATGACTGACTTCTGTTCTACTCCCTCTTCCTCTTTCTCTTCTTCCTCTTCTTTCTCCTTTTTGTCTTCTCCTCCTCGTCCTCCTCCTCCTTGTCTTCCTCCTCCTCGTCCTCCTCCTCGTCCTCCTCCTCATCGTCGTCCTCCTCCTCCAGGCAGCTGCTAGGATTTATAGCTTGCCTTCCCTTGGGTTTTTCATTTTAAACTGTAATAAAACCACCCTCAAACTTAACCCTGTTAAAATAATGCACTTCTACAAGTCCTGATAGCACCAATCTTTCCTTCATAACCAAAGTTTGTCTCGTTTTTTTTCAAAATCTGAGTATATAATTTAGTCTTTGAAGCATCATTGGGATGATAAATCTTGCTAATATATTCAGTTTTTCTCTCTCTTAAACAAAACACGAATTCAAAATTTTTCTCATCCAGAGGACTTAGACAGTTTGCAGAAATAGTTTCTGCTCTGTTTAGTGATATCTTACTTCCCATAAAGATATGAGCAGGTCTCACTTTATTAGACTCTGTTTTCCTTCCCCTAAAAATTGCCAAATAATTTCCTGCTGCCTTTTGTAGCTAAAGGCAACTTCTTCCCCCCCTTTTGCTCTTTAACATTTTTCTTTGATTAATACATTAATTCACAATTAAAATGGAGGCCAACCCAACAAGACTGAACCAAAGCCCCATTACTGTCACCTCATGCCAGAGCAATTGAACCTTATGTCTTTGAAACAAGTCCTGCCATTCAAACCCAAGGTAGAGAGAGCCTCTGTCGTGCTGATTAATAGTCAGGCTGAGCCGGCAGGCTCCTGAAGGTCACTAGCAACACAGCACAGAGGCAAGATACTAAGCTCAGTGCAGAGCAGAGGGAGGACAGGTGTCCTAAGCGCCATACAGGGTGCTCTGTCTGACCTATAAAGTTAGGCTGGAGCAAGACTACACTAACCAGCTTAGAGGAGCTGAGACCACACCTTTGACAATTAAGGGTACTCTAAGTCTGGGCGCTACTGTGTTCATTCTGCTATCTGAGGAAACACCATGCTTCCAGAGTCTCTCTGGTCTTTCTCATTAAGTATGGCCTTAGTTACTGTTAAATGTTTACAAATCATTTATCTTTCTAGAACCAAATAGAAGATGAGAAGTATTTAGCAGGTAGCTTTTACCATAAAGATAATTTTATAGCCACACTGGGAAACCAAGCACATAATTTAAATTGATAAGCAAACATTTATTGAAGTAATATTTTAGACAAATTTCATATTAAATTAATGAACCTCTTCAAAGATATATTTAATTTATACCTGTTTTAATAATTGGTAGTGGAATGATTGCTCTCTCATACTGGGGCAGAATAAAGTTCACATCAAGTCACTTTCCATTCTTTAGAAACATATCAGCGCTGAGGCATGTTGACTTTTAAAAATATAGATGCCCATAGTTTCTAAACTCTTGCTCATGAGATAGTTGGGGTCAAGAACCCTAAGTTATGCTGATGTAATCTGGTACAGAGCTGGGTATTGCCCTTCTGAAATGCAAGCACAGTGGCATGCAAGGCTCGAGCAAAATGGATGCTTCTTATTATAAGTTTTTGCTTTTTTTTTTTTTTTTTTTCGAGATAGGGTTTCTCTGTGTAGCCCTGCCTGTCCTGGAACTCACTCTGTAGACCAAGCTAGCCTCGAACTCAGAAATCTGCCTGCCTCTGCCTCCCAAATGTTGGGATTAAAGGTGTGTGCCACCACTGCCTGGCAACTTTTTGCTTCTTCTTTCCTCTCTATTCTCTCCAGAACTCTCTGCTCTCTAGCCCACAGTGGCATTGCAAATGGTTATGAGCTAAGATTTCTGCCTTTAGAGAAAATCGAGATAAGTAAACATCAAAGCCTAGAGATGGGTGTTGAGAGTATCACCAAAGCAAAGGATGTACAGACATCTTTCAGCAAGACATCACTCTTGGATCCTGGTGTCACGAAGGGCTTTTCAGAGGAGATGATACTTAGACCAGGTCTTGAAGCAAAGTGAATGATCATTACACATGAAACTTGATACAGTCAGACAACTAATTAGGCTGCTTACCTTTCTCCATAAGTGATGCTGAGTGCATCCAGAACCCCGTTGAGTTTGATTTGAAGTTCCTTCAGAATAGTGCTAGCTTCAGGGTCTAGCTGCAGAGAGACCATAAATGACATCACTTGGGAGTTTTAAGAAAGAAGCTCCTGTCTGCTCCTTTGAGAAGTGCTGTGCTTGCAAAACGGCAACTCTAAACAACAATAAAGACATACTTGTTTCTCATTTTTTTTTGTCTTTATAATGCAAAGGCTTAGGAAACCGAGGAAACCATTAAGGATTCTCATAGGAGAGAATGTTGATCAATTCACATAACATGCTGAATGAGGTAGGAGCGAGAGGGCAAAGCTTTTCTTGTTTTCAGTGATGGATGGAAAGCATGGCAAGATTACTACTCCCCAGGACATGATAATTTCATGATCTGCAAAACCCAACACACTAATTATAGACACTATATAAGTATATACACTAATTGAAAATACACTTGTATTCAAGATATATTTCAGTGTCAAATATAACCACAAATAAATATGTTAAAATAATATTCAATAAAATGAATAACTTTTGAGAATAGGCTGAGTATCTCAAATCTAAAATGCCAGGGATCAAAAGTCTTTCAGATTTCAAAGTTTTTCTGATTTTGAAGTCTTTGCCTAGAGTTTGCTCACTTCACAATCATTATTTAAACCCTGAAATCTGAGACAGTTCAAGATGTAAAACTTTTGAGAACCAAGAGAACACTAAAGATACCTTCAATTTGGAGAATTTTGCATTTTAGACTTCAGGACAATGGATGCCAAGGCCAGGTTGTTACTGGAAGGTGTTTGAGTACATTTTCCAACTGTAGGATTTGAAGGAGTAGGACATGCAGATCCCCTAAGCCCTTGGGTTTCTTTGGAGAACACTGGTCTGACTTTTCTCCCTGGGTATTCTGTGCAACCCAGGATATAAAGATGTGCACTTTACTTATTTATTTTTCTAAGAATTCATTTTTGTAATGACGGTAAAAGATCAACATGGAATTTACCATCTTGAGAAGTTTATCCCATTGGCTGTGATTTTACAAATTAAAAGTATAGTTGAATTATAAACAAAACAAGACCTTCTAACATGTGTATATCATTAAGCAGAGATAAACTCATGTAAAGGATAGTGTGTCACAATCTCTGAAGTTGAAATGTCAATCTTCCTTCCTTTGAGCCTTCAGAAATTAAATTTCCTCTCATTAGTGCGTCTAATTCTTTGACAAACTGGTCCTCTAATGAAAAGAGGTTGGGATGGAGCCAACTTCTTGAAGGGAAACAAATAAATTTATGACATATAAGCCAAAGGCCTAGGAAGTGTATGAAATGAATGTGGCATCTGCTAGTAATGGAAGCTCCTAGGGTCTTATCCAAAGATGTATTCCTGGAGTATACAAGAATACTTCCCGGAACAAGGTAATTTGCAAACCTCCAAGGGTGTTTTGTAAAACTAAGAAATGGTTAGCAAGAATAGTGTGTGTGTGTGTGTGTGTGTGTGTGTGTGTGTGTGTGTGTCTATGTGTGTATGTGTGTATGTGTGTGTATGTGTGTGTGTGTGTGTGTGTCTGAATGTGCATGTGTGGAAGGGTGTGAATACAGAAGATATGTTTGATGTATGTTTTTTAAAAGTCTTCCAAAAAAGATTTTTAGTAGGCAAGAGTTTATTTACATTCTTTTCCATAGTCTCTGCTTGTCTGCCTCTCTCTTCTCCTTTCCCCTCCTCTTCTCCTCTCACCTCTCCCCTCCTGTTCTCTCCCCTTTCCTCTCCTCTCCTCCCCTCTGCTCCCCTCACCTCCCCTCCCTTCCTCTCCCTCCCACTTCTCTCCTTACCTTTTCCCCTTTCTCTTCTCCTTTCCTTCCCTTTGTTTCTTTGTTTCTGAAACAGGATCTCTTTACATAGCTCTCTGGCTGTCCTAAAACCTGTCATGTAGATCTGAACAGCCCTGAACTCACAGAGATCCTCCTGTCTCCACTTCCCAAGTGCTGGGATTAAAGCCATGCACTACCTCATCTAACTTAATGTTTCTTTAAAGAATAAATAATTTCTCATTTCGCTTCACAAACCTTCCTCAAGCATTCCTCATCAGAGGCAGGCAGCAGCATGGCATGCGTACCACCTGTGCCCTTTTCTCTTGTTTTGTATTCAAAGCTCTTCTATTGTCTCTTCTATAGACTTTGGCTCCTTATGCAAGCCAATGCATCTTTCCCAGAGTTCTGTAAGACTTGCATGTACTAAATATATGAAAAGGTGACTGGAGATGGTGCACAAAGCCAACAAGTTTCCCCACAGAAGTTATCCTGATGGCCAGTATGATTCCGCCTAGGTACATTTTCTGTTAATGATATACTTTTGCTTTTGAAATAAAATCTTTTATTCATTAGCAACAACATAATCTGACTTATCAAGTTACTCTTGAATTCCAATACCTGACTACTTGCCAGACCGTGTCAAATTATACTCTGACACTGGCTCAGAATTCACTCACCATATCCACTCTACATGCATTTCTGCTTCTTTTTCTAGCACACATTCTCTCTCTGTGAATCTAATCAGAATATATGTTCTTTAGCCCTCTTAAAAGCACTGGCAATTAAACCGATCATGAAGGTCTTGCTGCGGTTACTACCTGTAGGCCACAGAGGGACTTTAAACACTTCTGGTATCTCATTAAAGTCACCTGTAAAATAGATGCCATGGAAGAACTCCAGGTCTTTCATGTGCCATTTACTTCCTCACAGCTAACTGCTGCCCCCTTTCCTTTCTTTCCCACAGTCTCTAGGGTGCCCTGCTTTGTCATTCAGAGCCCTGCCTCAGTGTTACAGTGTGTTCACTACCCATCCATAGAACTACAGCTGAGGAGGGAAGGCCATGCAGACTGCCTGTCATCACCCTAGAAAATGAGGCCAGTGTGTAAATGTGCCACATTTTCTGTATCCATTCCTCTGTTCAGGGACATCTGGGTTGTTTCTAGTTTCTGACTATTATAAATAAGGCTGCTATGAACATGTTGGAGCATCTTCTGGGTATATGCCCAGGATTGGTATAGCTGGGACCTCAGGTAGTACTATGTCCAGATTTATGAGGAACTGCCAGACAGATTTCCAAAAACAAAACAAACAAACAAACAAAAAAACAAATAAAACAAAACAAAACAAAAAACAAAACAAAGAAAAAAAAAGGAAAGGAAAATGAGGCCAAGATTTATTTGTCTAGTGTTTAGATACTTCAATATTTTAAAATTAAAACCCCTAATACTTTTTGCATCAAATGCTTTAATGCATCTACATTAATCCATTCACTATTTTTGCTATTATTAAATCCTTTGACATTTTTATTTAAATCTTTTATGATGTAAGGTCTATCACCATTTCTATGAAAACTGAAGCATCATGTCTTAGAAGCCCTCTGTTCAGTTGAGGACTTTCTCCCTCCCTCTGGGCCTTCAACCACCCTTTTCACTTCTATTGAATCAGTTCATTATTAATCTTACTTTCCTGCTCTATGAATATATGCTGATGATAGTCACATACAAACAAAAAGCAGAATAATGGAAGACAAACTTCCATTGGAAATAACCTTTTCACCAACGTCTGACTACTTTCTCCCCTTCCTTCACCTCTGAACTTCTTGCAACACAAGCCTGAGACTGTTCTCTATATCTGTCTCATCATTGAACCATCTATTGGTCCACTGCAGCCTGGCTTCTGCTTTGGACACTCCTCTGCAGTGCACAATATAGGTCAGTCTAATCCCTTCACTGTCAAGCCTGGTGACCTTATTTATCCTGCTTAGCATCTGTTCACACTGCTGTTTCTCTCTCAAGCTCTTACTTCCTTGCGTGTCCAGTTTTGCATGGCTTGTCCTTCTTCCTGTTGACCACAAATCCTCTACGAACTCTTTAAATATTAATGCCCTTCAACCTTCCCTTTCTGTTCTTCATTCTACTTTCCCCTGAGCAACCACATTCAGGTCTATAGCCCTTCAGCCACTTCTATGTGAGCAACCCCCTAATTCTCTTCTCTGCTTTCTCTAACCAGCATGCCTGGACAGCTTGTCTAGTTTCCTAGGCGCCTAGTAGATTTTTCTTTCTGAGGACTCAATTGTACCTCCATCAGAGTGTATAACTATGGAGCTCATTATCTTTCTGACTTAACTTATTTCTCCTTTTGTTTTCTCTGATTTGGTAAAATGCTGATGTCACGTTTGACTTCTATATTCTTCCTCCATTTGGATACCAAGATATGACCATTCATGCCTCTGAAACATCTTCCCTAGCTCACTTGTCCTTTTGAAGTCTTGATTTAGTATTTTTCATGTTCTCTTTCCATCCCCCTCAATGGCTGTTCCTAACATATAATTATAATAAATATTAATTAATGGTTGATCTAATAAACTCAAGTTTGATTTAGCGTTTTCTGACCCCTCGAGGTGGCTTCCAGCTGGGAAGGGCTTCCAGAATTCCTCACAGTCTTTTCTGGATCTTTTTTTTTCAGAGCCTATTCACTCCCTGAGGCCTCGTTCAGCCTAGTATAAAACTGGGAAATCTGTGAACATTCCATGGAGAACCTGGCATAAGGGCAGTATCCTTATAAGTGGTGGCATCCCATCAGAAAGTGGTATGCTGTCTGAAATAAGATATGCGGTCTGTACCATAAATAATTAATCACAAGTGCTATAGCTCTGATGCTGGTACTCTTTTCTTTTCAGTATTATTTGTGTTCTTTTCTGTAGAGGCCCTCCTCAAGAGCTCTCATGATCACATGATCACACATAGAGGCAGAGTACTGCATATTCCTCATCCCACCTGGAAGGACATGGATGCTGAGCTACAAGTGTCAGTCACTGTTCATCAGTCACAGCTTGAACTGTGGTTGACACTCAGTGGCCAAAAAAAAAATAAAAAAATAAAAAAAATCATAGCATAAGTAGACAGTGTATGTTGTTAGATATCAACCATTACAGTACGTCAAATCTACGAATACATTCAGATATAGAAAGGTACTATCTTCAGCTTTGGCAAAGCTACTTATTAGGTATCAATGAGCAACAAAAATTC
>JADRCD010204846.1:0-37097 GCA_019843815.1 Montemys delectorum | reverse complement strand
TGGTCCTGAGCAAGACCCAAGGTAATCCTTTCTGCAGCCTCGGACTCCCGGAGCGCAAGTTCTCAAGCTTGCAAGCATTCTATTGATTCACATTTGCGTCCTTCAACAGGTAGCACCAATTACAGCCCCCAAAGCACGGCGCCCTGGCATACTGGCTAGTGCGGCTGTCAATCAAATACACCACCTGCCTTCCTAAATGATCCCCCTCCTCCTGCCACTGGGGCTTTTCCTCTGACCTATCCCCAAACTTCTCTCCTGCCTGGAATCCCTAGGACTCGGGTCAGTGGAGCTTGTGATTGGCGAGAGGATGTCCCGCCCCCTGGTGCCCACAGCGCCCCGCCCCCGGCGCTAGAGTCTGGGAGGGAGGAGGGTGCGGGCCCGCTGGGGCGGGGCCTACCTCCCACGGCGGGGGCGGAGCCTGAGGCAGACCCGCCCGCTCAGTTAGGACCTCGGAGAGCGCCAGGCATCAGGACCAGAGGGACCCGAGAAGCAGCCGGATCCGGGCTGGACCTTCGCCCTGCCTGCGAGTCTGCAGCCTCCGCGCCCTCCGCCTCACGGGCTGGCCGGCGGCTAGTGGCGTCTGAGGAAGGTGCTAAGTCTGGGGTCCCCAGGGACACCGGTGCCATCCCATCGCGGCTTGCCCTCACACCTGTGCGCACGCTTATGTGTGTGTGTGTGTGTGCGCGTGTGTGTGTGTGAGTGTGTGTGTGTGTGTGTGTGTGTGTGTGTGTGTGTGTGTCTGAGTGTGCCTGTGCCCGCGCACAGCTGTCTGAGATGCGTGTGGCTTCCCGGCTGTCGGTGAGTGCTCCAGGGCTTGTAGCCCGCGGTGGTAGCCTCAGCGCCCAGCTTGCCTGGGAGGGAGCGAGAGAGCCAGCTCTGCGCGCCCAGCAGGCTGAGGCGGGACTCGGGCCGCAGGCGTCACCGCCTCACATCCCCCCCGGAGAGCCGCTGCTGTGCAGAGGGGGAGCCGGGCGGGGAGGGGGGGGGGGGGGGGGCGGGGGGGGGGGGGGGGGGACACGGGAGACCAGAGGCGGGAGAGGGGCAGAAAAGAGGAGCTGGGGACAGGTGGAGGCAGGCGGTCCCCACTCGCCCCTCCCGTCGGCTGTGGCCATGAGTCACCGCGGATGTTTTGGGGTCTAGGTTTTTGGGTGTACGGGATGGAAAAAGCCATTTTTTTTGGCCTGTCCCCTAGTTTCTATTGAGAAAGAGGGAGCTTTGAAGATGATGGGGGGGGGGAACCCCAAACATGGTGGCAGAGTAAATACTGGTTCCCCCACAACATCGCTTTTTCCGATAATAAAAATTTATGAGCTGACCCTTAAGAAGAAAAGCCCCCACTTCAGAGCAGTCCGTAGGGTCTTGGTCTGTTGGGCTCTGGTTTGATTGTATAATAATGATGATATAATGCTAATGACGATGATGACACTGCCTTTTATTTTTACCCCAGTGCTGATAAAGCATAGCTACAGCTGGGGATAAAGCCCTTGAAAATCTGGATGTGTGAGAAAGGAATACTGTTGCTCTTGGAGTTGTATTCTCTTTATTTTATAAAGATATCCCTTTTAAAGTTAAAATTTGAGGACATGAAGCCCGAGCCCCTCTCCCCCCACCTCGATTACATCCAATGCTCATAAAATGGGGACTAGCTACTCCTGTCTTGACTAATGAAAAGATAAAGGCTTTTGCCCCATAAAATTCCATGTTTGTCACCACTTCTCTTTTCCTTTTAATTTTTTGACAGTGTTTAAAATGAAGAAGTTTAATTTCCGAAAAGTTTTGGATGGCTTAACTGCCTCTTCCCCTGGCAGCGGTAGCAGCAGCGGCAGTAACAGTGGTGGGGCTGGAAGTGGCTCCGTCCATCCTGGAGGGACTGCAGGGCTTCCGAGGGAGGAAATTCAGGAAAGCCTGACTTCAGAGTATTTCCAGATTTGCAAGGTAAGTTTTGAATTGGCCTTAGGGTCTGTTATATTTCTACTTTACTGTTGAGAAGAAACACACACACAGACACACACACACACACACACACACACACACACACACACACACACGTGTATACATATGCAGGGCTGGAAATTGTTGAGACGCCAGCATCAAAGAGCCTAGTACTAAGTCAATTTGAATGAATAAAAAACACTTCAGATATCAACTTTGGCATCGATTTATAAGCAACAATAGTAGCTTAAAGAGAAGCAAAAGACACACAAAAAGTAGTATTTCCAAGATGTGAAAGCCGAATAAGTGGGCAAAATACGTTTGTGTATATAAGTAGTAAGCTGAAGGAGAAATGACAGTCATTTGGCTTCCTGGGTTTTCATCCTGAGAAACTGTTATTCTTTTTCTCTGTCCAGTGTAAAAAAGAATAAGGCTCTCAACATGTTGCTAGAATTAAGTAGATAATAGATTAATGTGTCCAGTGACAGTGTTCTAAAACTCTAGATATTAAAAAAAGGGGATTTTAGATCCCTAATAAGCATACAAACCCTGTGGGCTCAATGCTTGTGAGAACTCAGGATACTCACAAAAGCAAAGTAACCAGTGTTCTGATTAAGAGAGAAAACATTTTAGGCCATTATACTTTGATTCTGAGCTTCTAATAAACAAGCAGAATTTTAGACAGGGAAAGAAAATGAGAAATAGTAAAAAATGTAACATTGCTATATAAAGCTATGATAGTATTACTTTGTGAGATGTTTTTTTTTATTGCCCTTTTTGAGTGTCACTTTTCAGTGTAATTTTGATATGACTTATTTGAGAAAAAAAACCTTTAAGTCATTTGTATGATATAAATGAATATAGTTTTATAAATGTAATTGAGCACACATAGTAAGAAAAATAAGGTTCAGTTTCCGTCATTGTCTCAGCTCTTTCTAGAAAGTTTATTATAAAAACATCAAATCTACAGTTATTAGCTTACTTAAGGCCCAAGTTTATTTAGAATTAAGTAGATTTGATCAATTGTGTGAAATTTGAATGCAATATGAAGTAATAGATATTATATCAGTTAAGGAAGAACTTAATAGTGGTCCTGAAACAAATATGTGAAAGAGCCCTGGAAGCCAAATTTGAATTGCTATACAGGAGAATCATATCTTGATTCTCTATTTTTTTCTATGTCCTTTCCTACATTCTGAAAAAAAAATCCTAATACCCTCAATTAATGAATGTGATAGTGGTACAGAAGAATTTTACTCAAGATAAAATTAGTCTAGGGGAGGTAGACTTGAACCACATGGATGTTGGGCAGTTGAGGCTGTAAAGCTAGTAGAAGAAATTTTAAATGAAATAAATTCAGAGGTATGTATATTTAAATGCTGGGAATAAAGTGCAGCACACAGTCACCTCCAAGTTTATTAAGAAAGGAGTGGTCATGACAAGTGGCACAAGTTAAGTATGGTCTATGTCTGCTACATATGGCATGGTAGGAAGAACAATGGCTTATGAATAAGATTTTTTTTTTAAAAAAAACATTTTTAAATCCTGCCATTTGCCAGCCATATTATCATGGGCAAGATATGTTTTTCTTCCTGGAACCTTGATTCTTGCATTTGCAGTATGAGAATAAATATTTCTATTTTCCTTATATGAAAGAAAGCTTATTAGAATCTGAGAAGACAAGACAATGAAGGGAGTACACAGGTTGAAAGGGGTAATAAAATATTTATATTGTTGAAGTTGAAAAAATACCTTGTTTGTTGTAGAGCAAATATAGCCATTATAATATACTTTATATTTAGGGTAATAAGTTTCAAATAAACTATGAGATTAGACAGCTGTATTAGCTATGCAGTAATTGTACTGAAGTCACACTAAGTATGGGAAATACAATAGTATATTTGACTAGGACTACAGTTAATTTGAAAAGTGATTATGTAACTATATTATAGGTAGCATAGTCTATAGTGGATATATAGAATGGATTAAGGAAAATGCAAAATTAGATCTGTCATTGGAATGAGGACTTCATTTAGGCTTACTAATGAAGTGTGCAGAGAAGATTCTATTGTGAATAGTAAGAAGTCAGCACCTTCCAGCCACTTATCTTTTCATCGTGGCTAAGACTGAAGTGTAAATCTAGATTCTGTTCTCCACCAAGCTTCCTTCTACTATCCGAACACTCAGATCCTATTTGCTTTGTATTTCTGAAACTTATGCCACTCCCCATTCCAGTACTTGTTCATTACATCTTATTTTCTTGATTTGTATCTTGAAAATACATTCTGATCTCCTCACTTCTTATTTTACCTTATTATACTTCATTTTGTTGTAGTAATGTGATTACCCAAATGCAATATGATTTGCTTGGGACAAATTCTATGTTAGTTTCCAGAGAGCAGTAGTTCTCTAGAAACAAAAGTCTTTTGTTATACTCCAGTAAAATCAATTAAGACAAATAAATGTGATGTTTTATTGGTTTAAGTTTATTTGATGAATTATAACAAGTTATACTTGCAGTATAACTTGTTATAATTTTTTTTTTTGTATTTTGTGTTTTTGTATAATACTCTTTATAGGCAGGCATAGGGTATTTGTTGATCTTAAGAAATGTAAAGCTAAATTCTTCATAATACACAGAAAATGCTCAAGAGTAGAGAGACAGACTAATGCATCAGTTTATTGTAATTTCTTTTAGGTTCAGCATGTGCCCTTGG
Organism: Montemys delectorum; assembly: GCA_019843815.1. Classification (NCBI taxonomy): domain Eukaryota; kingdom Metazoa; phylum Chordata; class Mammalia; order Rodentia; family Muridae; genus Montemys; species Montemys delectorum. The sequence continues at coordinate 32,448 of JADRCD010204846.1, read as the reverse complement.
GTGCTAGCTTCCTTAGTTATTTGCAACATACACCAACTACCCTTCTTGAATCTGGATTTTGTGAAAATTACTCATCTTGAAAACACTGCTTTATACATTAACTTTTAATCCTTTTAATCTTGATTTTTCATATAGTTCTCTTCAGAAAGGTGTCCTGTTTACCTTCCTAACTCTGTTTCCTTGGTCTCCTTGGCATAGTATACTACTCCAAAGCATCACACTATCATATGTAATGCTTTCCAACCCATGACTTCATTTAGAATAAGTATCCCACAACCTTTAATATGTACAATTGGAGAGCTCTTGGTTAGCCTTTACTGTATAATTTAGTGACAACCTCTGTGAGACCAGTCCTGACCACTGCCTCTGCTCACTTTATCTTTTAAAATGTTTCTGCTTTTACAGTGTAAACTCTCTGAAAAGCAAGTGTCTCAGTTAGTCGCTTGAGTGTCCACTATTAACAGACTAGTGGTTCTCAATGAGTTCTTGCCTTATTCCAGTGTTAAAGAATCAAAATATCCAAAGATAAGGCCCAGGGATTGGCATTAAATAAAAGGCCCACAGGAGATTCTTAGGTACAGTTAATATTGAGAACTAGAGACTAGTATGCTTTATAACAGGTAAGAAAGCATCATGTACGTTATTGGTTGCTTAACTAAAAGTAGGTTAAGGTAAAAAATACTATTAGTAACTATGTATTAAAACAATTTTTATTTTCATTTTTATTTTGTGTGTATATGTGATTTCCCCATATATACATATGCATATATATACATATATGCATATATTATACAAACACACACACACACACACACACACACACACACTTGTGTGTCTTGTGTCCATGGAGGCCAGAGAAGGCACTGGATTCCCAGGAATTGGGGGTTACAGATGGTTATGAGCCACCCATGTAGGTGCTGGGAATCCAACTGGATCCTCTAGAAGAGCAATCAATGCTCCTGCTTGCTGGGACTCTCTACAGCCCAAAGATTTATTTTAAATTATGTTTATATATGTATATCTTCGTGTGTGTGTGTGTGTGTGTGCGTGCGTGCATGTCTACAGAGGTTAGAGGCATTGGATCCACTAGAACTGGAAATATAGGAGATTATGAAGCATCTGCACGAGGCTCTGCCAAACTCAGCACCTCCAGAAGCACAGATTATGCTCTATTTTATTTTCACTGAAAATATACATAGTATTAAATGTTTTAATTTATTTGAAAAACATATAAATGTGTACCACATTGCAAATCACTTGATGTATAACAAATACATTTTCAGTTACTAAGTATTGGTTCTCTGAGTATAAGTCTGTAAATTCTGGATGGATTTGTCTTCCATAGTCCATTCCAAATTCATTTGTACAATGCTTAGTTTTTATTTCAAGTGCTTATAAGCCAAGCTTAGCATCAATTCATATATTTATATATTAAATATTTTCTATATGTATAATATTTTTTATCCTATAGTTAATGGATCCACATTTCCATTTGATATTTTTACTGGATAGCAACTTACTAGATTTTTAGCATTTAATGAGCTATTAGTTTTCATGGGTATATTTTACAGTAAAATAGAGTTTTTGCTAATCTAGCAGGTTGATTAAGTTAAAATTAGCTTGGAAACTTCAGTTATAAAGTATTCTATTGGACTTTCATAATAGCCATGTAAGGAAGGCACAGGAACAGCTAGTTAAATTCTATTGGTAAAACGTAAGGGGTCAGAGAATTTAAATCTTGAGATTTCCCACATAGCTAATAATTTTAATACCATTTTTTCCAGTTCTTACATCCAGATTCTTTTTGCTTTTTTTATTTGATATGATAAGTTCCTAAACAATCTGGAGACTTTGAAAAGGTAGATACTTCCTTAACTCTTCATTCAAAATATGCTAAATATGATCACAGCTCTTCACTTCTATTCTGCTATTTGGACCAAAGACCCCCAAATTTCCTGTGTGGGCTGCTATCATATAGCATTCTGTGTTCTCTCCAATTTCATTCAGGCCTCCCTACAGTCTTGTTTTTTAACTGGTAGAAGAAACCCTTTACAACTTAAATATATATGCCATTCCTATTAAAATTCTCCAGAATGGCTTTCCATTTCTCTTAAAAATAAAATAACAAGGCCAGGTATTGTGGTGCACACCTTTAATCCCAGCACTTGGTGGGCAGAGGGAGGCAAATCTGTGAGTTCTAGACCAGGCAGATATGTACAATGAGACCTTGTCTTAGCAAGTAAGAAAAAACAGAGTTAAAATTCTGCTATAGCTTCTAAAGCTCCAGATCATCTGCCTCTTGATAAAACTGTTTTAGACTTTTTTATTTTTTAAACTTTATCACTCACACTGACATCCCTGCTGGTTCTCAACTATAATTTCTGCCACAAGGCTTTTCCATTCGTTCTTTACTTAGAACACCCTGCTCCCTACCTCATCCTAGATTCCTAGACAATGGCTCCCTTTGCCTCATCTGCTTCCTTCACACCATTCAGTGTCTAGTCTGTTACCATTTCAGAGAGGGTCTCATCGACCAGTGCTCAGCTCCTCACTCTCTACACATATCAGGATAACTTCATCTTGGTAATTATTAAAATAACTCATTAGTGAAGTGTGTGTGTGTGTGTGTGTGTGTGTGTGTGTGTGTGTGCATGTGCACATTCATGTGTGTACTGTTTGTCTCTTTCTTTACAGTATAAACTCCATGAAGGCAGGTATTTATGTTTTAATATATATATCAGTTATGTATAGAACAGCACTTTCCATGTAAAATGTACTCAGATCCTTACTGAGTAAGTGAATGAATAAATAGGAACAGGAAAATATTAGCATATTCAGAACAAAGTAGATGTTATTTTGAACAGTTTCTTGGAAAAATATTTCTATGAAATAAACTATTACAGAAAGAAAAGGAAATCTTTGAAATAGAGGTTCTATATTCTGGATGTGGTATATAATTTTAAAAAAATGGTGGGAGGTTATAAAGTAAATTTATTTTAAGTTTTATTGTATAAAGAATGTTGATAACATTTTTGTTTCCAAATAATCAGAGAAATGTTTCAAAGTATTAGATTGATAATTCCAAGCACATGAGATGTTTCAGATCTAATTTTAAAAACTGACATAATAAATATATGACTGTTAACAGATGTCATAATCACTAATGTTTTGAATAAGCTCTTAAATTGGCTAATTCACTGTTTACAAACATTTATAAAGCTTTTAATAAATGATCACAGTGGTAAAGCCGATGTATAGGTAACTAGTGTAATTTCTGATCTATAATCATAATCCTCATACTAGATAAGACAGAAGAATCTTCCAAGCAAGAAAATAGACATAAAATCAGAAATTCATACATGGGCTATAGTGAGTTAGGTTTTTTTAGAACCCTGAAGAGCTGGGAGATTCAGACCTGGGAGATTCAGACCTGGAAGGTGTATGCCTTCCTACTATAACTGTCTCAAGATTTTCAATGTCTCTTCACCTCCAGATTTCATGGCGTTTCACTTATGTGGTTACGTAACTGAGAGTGACACAAGGACGTAACCATAGCTTCACATTGCTGTAATCTTTATGCATGAGAGCACCAGTAAAAGATTCCCTGAAAAGCATTGATCCACTTCCATAGTTACAAACGGGTAGAATAAAAGGTAGGATCACTTACTATGGATACAGCTACAGTATCTGACAGTGGCTTCGTGATTATGTCATTAAAAAGGACAGTGGAACAAGGATAGCCCTGAAAACATGCGTGTTTTCATGTGTATGTGTGTGCACAGATGTGTGTATGTGTGCATACAGATATGTACATATACAAAATTCATGAAGGACGATGCCATGAGTTTGAAAAAAGAGCAAGGAGGGATATATGTAAGAGTTTGGAAGTAGGAAGGCAGAGGGGAATGACATGACTATACTATAATCCTTCAAAATAGAAGAAATAAAAAATAATGGCAATGGGGGAAAATTAGGAAGGTTCATGCTATAATCAGAACTGAGATGTTAAGAGTCTGAAAAACCAAAAATAAATCCAGTTTTAAAAAGTGACCAAAGCCAGATTTTTCTAGATCCTAGACTCTCTTTTTGGCTTGTTTTGAGAGCATGATAATAAAGGGGCATGCTTGAGTAAGGAGTTATAGATATAGGAAGTATGTTTAAAAGTCATCATAGAGAGCAGTAATAGTTTTCATAAATGACCCTTTGGTGTTCATATATTTTTAATAAATAAAATTAATGAACCCATTTAGTATGGGGTTTCTGACGTTCCTAAAGAAAACAGTGTTGTCAATAGTGTTTTGCTTATGTCTTTAAAAGAATTAATTTAAAATATTATATAAGTAATCTAATGCTTACCTATAGGATTATTTACTAGTAATTAAGTGAAATTCTTATTTCTTAAAATTTTGCATATTTTTCCATATATTCTTCTGGCTTCACTTGAAGATGTTTTTACAAAAAAAAAAAAAAAAAAAAAGTCACCGGATTAAATTTACTTTCAGTACTATAGTGATTGTATTGTTTTGCTAAGTGATAGTTATGTAAAGCATTTGCATAGTCTAATAACCACACTCAGCGCATGCTTGATGTAATTAATCACAGCACTTCTGAGGTTGTTTCAGGAGGACCACAAGTTCAAGACCAGTCTGGCTACAGGGTGAAACCATGAAGCTCCCAATCAATTAAACAAACAAACAAATTGGGGCTGGGGACATGGAACGGTGGTTAAGAGCACTGGTTGCTCTTCTAGAAGTCTCAGGTTCAATTCCCAGCATTCATAAGGCAGCTCACAGCCGCGTGTAACTCCCCATTCTATAGGTGCTGGTGCTTTCATAAAGATATGCACGCAGGCAAAACACCAATGCACGTAAAATTTAAGTAAATAAATCATTAAAACATCAAGCCAATTAAAAGATGCCTAATGTCTCTAAATAACTAGACTATATCCAATAAAGTCATGATATATTTTCCTTTGTTAAAGTCTTTAAATTTAGATTTTTTTTCTGGTAAGAGAATATCGAAAAATTTACCCCTAAACATCAAACTGTTTTTATTAAAGTTATTATCTGTAATGATGCTTTTTAAAACAACATTTTGAAAGAGGATAATGTTTCTTAATTTATTTTTAATGCCTTAATGCCTTAAAGGGCAGTCTTTCAAAATGACTAAAATACTAGTATTTTAAGAGTACTTATGAAGTATGCTATAGAATTATTCCTAAGTTTTAGGTCATGCTGAGTGATTAACTTTTTGAAAACTAAAGATAAAAATTACATTCGAAGGATTTATAGAAGTCGGTTGTAAACAATAAAATATTAAACTTTAAAAAGTATCCTATAGACCCACTGTGATAGTTAGGAAGACAGATCATCAAATGAAAGGTAAATGGTACTTAAGTGATGCAGCAGGAAGATGTTTTGACATTTTGCCATTTGAAAAGAGTCTTTACTTTTTAATACAGTTTTAAAAATGGTCATGATAGGTATTATTTTCAGCTAGTCAACTAAATGTGGAAATGATTTTTTTTTTTTTTTTTTTAGGGAGTTGATTCACTAGTAAAGATTCCTTTGGATACTTTCCTAGACTTCTACATAAAGAGGGGCAGATGATTTCAGTGCTCTTGAAGGCCACAGACCATCAGCTGACACTGATAATTCACTGTACTGCAAGATGAAAATTATTTGATTTTTGAAATTGCCTTCTAAATTCAGTGATATCCTTGAAGGGGTTGGAAAATATAATATGAGTCCATCTGGGAAGTTCTATTGTTTTGTGATGCTACTATGGAATAGGTTTTGCTGAGCATATAATAGTAAAAATGTAGGGAACAGAAAAATGTAATAGTATTTTTTTTTTTTTTTTTTTTTTATTTTTAAATACAGAGACAGGGTTTCTCTGTGTAGCCCTGGCTGTCCTGGAACTCACTCTGTAGACACAGGCTGGCCTTGAACTCAGAAGTCCACCTGCCTCTGCCTCCCAAGGGCTGGGATTAAAGGTGTGCGCCACCACCGCCCAGCGTAATAGGTTTTCAAAGCTAGTTTGAGAGCATCTGTTCACATCAGTTCTCCTGTGAATTCGATACTGACTTTACATTTTCCACCTACTCAGATGTTCACCCACTGTAAACATATCCCCCAGACTCAACATGACTTCTCAAATTGCTGCACTACTCAAAATTCTCAAATGTTTTTGCCTCTCAGATTAATGATCAAGCTTTTAGTCAATTCACAACAAACAATTTAGATTGAACACTAAGCAATCCAATCAACTTTCTTGACAGCAAACTAATTTCACTGCCTTTATTTGGGGAAAGTGTCAGATTCCTAATGTCACTGGCATAACAACAAAAACAGATGGAAAATTATGATTTTCTCTAACAATTCTCACTTTGTTCGGTATTAGATATATTTCCAGAACCATCATTAGAAAGCGTAGTTTTATTTACAATGAAGACATATATTAGCTCCTAACAAGATCTTATTTTCATGCCAAAGTAAGTTAATGTAGGACAGAATCTTCAGCTTATATTCAATAATATTAACCTTCTAATATAAAGTATGTTGCTAGAAGGGGATAGGATTAGATTCAGTTTCAAAACTCCTAAGTAGGACAATAGAAAGTTTGAAAAGGACACTTAAAGCGATACTACACTTAACGTTATAGATTCAGAGAATAACAAATTAGTTCAAGTTGGCTTTAACTCTAACTTAGGTTTCTTCCAAGTTGCAGCCTACCCAACACGCAATTAACAGGGTAGATAACCCTAAGCTGAACTGGGTAGCATTAAGAGGATGATCACAACACAGATGAGGAATATACTTGACGTGCTGAGATCTATTTTCAAATAATATGTTCACTATATCTATCAAAAACTTATTCAAAAGGTTCCTTAGATTGCTTTTCTGCTATCCTGTGGCAATTTTTTTTTTTGAATTTTTCCATCTTAACTAAAATTGCTCCAACATTTGGGGTAATAGTCAATTTTTTTTTTTTTTTTTGTACTTTGTAGTAGCTATGCAGCTTAATTTGGTGACATCATCCATGTATTTATAAACTTAAAATTGTTTTAAAGGTTTCTGGATACAATATATTTTGATCATATTCTTACCCTTCCCTCAACTCCTCTCAACTTTATATTCCCCCCCTCTCTAGAACAATAAAGAAAAAAGCAAACAAAAAATAAAAACCAAAACAGAAAAAAAAATCAGACAAAAATAAAAGCCAAAACAAAATGAACCCTCCCCCGCTAACAGGCCAACAAACAAGCATTGCATCCATTTGTCTGGCCTGCTCCTCCTGGGCTTCGGGCCTGCTCTGCAGTACGGTTGATATACAGTACAGTGACACTCCTTTGGAGGTAACTGATTTTCCCTTTCCCTGCAGGTTCCCAGTGCAAATAGCTTCTGGGCCAGGAAAGGTCTGGTTTGAACCTGTGCAGGCCTTGGGCAAGCTGACACAGTTTCTGACTTCATCTGGCCATCCATCTTCGTTCTGTCTGTTTCCTTGGAGGCATTCATCCCCTCTGGCCCTTACAATCTTTCTGCCACATATCCTGCACAGATCCCTGAGCCTTGAGGGAAAGGCTTCAGATAAAGACATCCTATTTAAGACTGAGTTTGTTTTGTTTTTTTTTTTTTTTTTTCTTTTTTCTTTCTTTTTTTTTGAATTACTACCTTTTTTTTTTTTTTTTTTTTCCTTTTCTTTTTTGGTTTTTCAAGACAAGGTTTCTCTGTGTAGCCCTGGCTGTCCTGGAACTCACTGTGTAGACCGGGCTGGCCTCGAACTCAGAAATCTACCTGCCTCTGCCTCCCAAGTGCTGAGATTAAAGGTGTGCGCTACCACTGCCCAGCCTGAATTTATTTTTAAATGTTGTCTGGTTGGGGGTCTCTAGAGGTGTTAATTCCCAACTACAGAAAGAAGATTTTTTCCTGATGAGAGTTGAACATGCACAGATATCTGAGATTTTTGTTTGATGTTCTGAGTTATTCATTTTTAAATTTAATTTCAATTTAGGTTTCTTTAGTGATTCTATTTGTTGCTGTTGTTAAATTCTACTTTCAGATCTTGAGTTGTTTTTAATTATTACATTCAACTGTATTCTCACAGTCTTCATTAAGGTGTTTATTTATATCCCCTTCAAGTTCCTGGAACATATTCAAAATTGTTATTTGAAGTCCTTGTCTCATGTTTCAGCAAAATTGCTTTTGTCAAGGCCTATTGCAAAGGGGTTGCTGGCTTCTCGAGGAGGCGTGTTATCTTGATTATTCATGTCTGTGTTTTTGCACTGAGTCCTAGGCATCTGGGATTATAACATTTGAAGAGTTTCTTTGTGTAGATATCGGGTTTCATCTTTGTTGGGTGGGTATCCCTCTCTTGGGTTGATATTGCGCACTCTGAGTCCTAGCCAATTGTGGTGGCTGTGGGATCCCTGGTAGAGAGTGATTCTGTGAGTCAGTGGGAAGGTGACATCATTTATTATGTAAGCAGCATAGGTTTATGTCTCACTCTATACCAAGTGCTTTAAAAATATATTTTCATATGACAATGTAGGTAGGTATTCTGGCTGCTCCTCTTTACCCACTTCCTGCTCCTCAACTGCTTTTCCCTTTACCATCTCTCTTTCCCTTCCTCCCTCCCTCATTCTTTTTCTCTCCCTCCCTGTCTCCCTCCCTCTCCCTCCCTCCCTTCCTCTTTCCCTCCCTCCCTCTCTGTTCACAGAGTAATAGGTCTCACTGTGACTATTGCATATTTGCATATAACAGTGTTCTCAACCTTCCTATTGCCCCACCCTTTAATACAGTTCCTCAGGTTGTGGTGACCCCCTCAACCATAAAATTATTTTCGTTGCTCCTTCATAACTGTAGTTTTGCTACTGTTATGAATTGTGATGTGCTAATTTTGGAGATAAAGGTCTGCCAAAGGTCGTACTCTACAGGTTGAGAACCCCTGGCATATAACATTTTGATCCTATTTTACTACTTTATGGCTCTTTCCCTTCTTTACCTCTACACATTTTGTCTCTTTAATAGTCCTCTTTCTACTTTAATGTCATCTCTCTCTCTCTTTTTTTACTCCAGATGAGAGAAAACATGAAAATATCTTATTTTGTTTAATGTGGTCTCTAGTTACATTCATCTTCCTACAACCACTGTGTTTTGATCCTTATTGATTCATAATATTTCACTGTGTGTCTATGCCACATTTTCTTTAACCATTCACTTATTCATAGGCATCTAGGTTCATCCTATAATTTGACTGTTGTGTGTAATGCCCAATAAACATAGATAAGCAGATATCTACCTTGTATATATATATATATTTTTTAATTCCTTTAGGCATATACGAAGGAGTAGTACAGCTGTATTATATGGCATAGTTCATTTTTAGTTTTTAAAGAAATGTCCATATTGATTCCATAATAATTAAACCAATTTACAACACTACAGTATATAAGAGTTCCTTTCTTTTTAGCTGATTTTTTTTAAGGTTAGTGCATAGAGCAATGGACTTCATAATTTTTATGTGACATATATATGTATATCACATACATATATATATTTATATACACATATATACAAGTATATTGCATATATGTATGTATATCTGTATATATATGCATATATGTATGTATATATATGTATGATGAAGTACATTACTTTGTACACTAACCTTAAAAATATGTGTGTGTGTATGAGAGAGTGTAATTTCTTGTGTCTTTAATAATAGCCATTCTGACCGGGGTGAGCTGAAATCTCAGTGTAGTTTTGATTTGCATTTTCTTAATAGTTAAGATAGTGAGCATTTTTCATATGGTTGTTTGTCATTTTTACTTTTTTGACAAGAGGCCATCTTTTTTTTTTGATGGTCCTTGTGTTAAAGTCATGGCCTCATAATGCTGGGTAAGCACTCCGTTATGCATCAACACACCCAGCTGTGCCTGTTTCTTTGGCGTTTTTTGAGTTCTTTATGCAGTCTGGCTATTAATCTTCTGTCAAAAGAATAGCTGGCAAAGATTTTTCTCTCTGTTTTGGAGGTTGTCTTTGTTTCCTTTGCTGTGTAAGACCTTTCAGAGTTGATACAATCCATTTGTTGATTCGGGCTATTATTTCCTGAGCTAATGGAATCTTATTCAGTAAGTTGCTTGCCATTGCTATCCCACAAAGTGTTTCCTTCATGTTTCCTTCTAGTCTTTCAAAGCTTCAGACTTTATAGTAAAAGTTTTCTTTTCCCCACTTTTAGTTGCTTTTGTATAAGGTAAGGGTCTTCTATGAGGCACTTTAATTGAGCCATCTTTTTTTTTTTTTTTTTGAATAGATTTGAGAGAGACAAGCAGCCCCGTGTAAGCCATTATATATTTTTGTAATTAACAGCTCCTGCCATATGTGACTATTTATTGTCTATTTGTTATGGAATTTCCTCTTACTTTAAAATGGATCGAGTTATTTGCTGCTGCCTTTCCCTTCTCCCTCTTGGTGCTTCTGCTCCTTTTGAAGCATCTTATAATTCATTTGCAGCCTTTCTCTGTGCCCTTGGGTCACCTTGATTTTCATGTATAATCTCTTGCCGAAAAGTTCTTTCGTCCCCAAATGAGAGAACCTAAAAGATGTCTAAAATGTTTTTTTTTTTTTTTTTTTTGCCATGATTTCACTCCCTTAAGTGAGTCTAATATTTTTATTGAGATCAGGAAATAACTCTTTGATTCAGTTTCTTTTTTCACATAATAACCCCCCTTTGAAAGGACTAAAAACTATTTAAACTATTTGCTCAGTGAATCATTAATGTTTTTGATCTCCTATAACTAAGGCAATAATTTCTATCATCATAGAAGGCAGGATCATAGCCGGGTGTGGTAGCTCATGCCTTTAATCCCAGCACTTGGGAGGCAGAGACCGGTAGATATCTGTGAGTTCGAGGCTAGCCTGGTCCACAAAGTGAGTTCTAGGACAGCCAGAACTGTTACACAGAGAAATTCTGTTTTGAAAAACAAAACAAAACAAAACAAAACAAAAAGCAGGATTATACATTTGCTATAGTTTTATTTTGGTTTTAATTTTTCCACACTGATTATTTCATTCTGAGAAAAAGTTATAGATTAAAAAGTTTGGAGCAAAAGATAAATATCAAGGAAAGAATGTTTCAATGTGAAGGAAGGTGCTATACAACAACTGATAATATATGTACATTTGAAAAATCTGGAAGAAAGGATTCTAAATCTTTACCAAAAAGCATAAATGGGGAAATGAATGTAGGTAGCCAGGTTTAAATAAATATAAAGCATATATTGATATTGAATTTTATCCCACTAATGCATTTTTTTTATATACTGTTTGCCTTTTAGAACTATAGAAATCAAGCTCAAAGACATAAAGATCAATGGTTATGTATTAATTATTTCACCATCTTAAGTACTTGAGAGTGATGATTAATTTTTATTGTCAATTTGGCTGGATTCAGGATCACCTAGTAGACACAACTCAGGGGCTGTATATGAGGGTGTTTCCAGAGAAGTCTAGCTGAGGAGGGAAGACCTGCTGTGAAACTGGATGGCACCATTCCATGAGCTGGCATCCTAGACTAAATTAAGAGAGGAAAAGAAAAAGTGAGTGAAGTATCACTTTTCATTTCTCTCTGCTTCTTGTGAAATGTTTTAAAAATAGCAATGACAAGAAGGGCTATTATAATGAATTAAGATGTAACTATACTTCTATTTTAATAAATAGCTCATGATATATAATATAATATAGCAAACATTTCCCCTAACCATATCAAAACCCCTTTGCTAATGTCAGTCATATTTTTTTCCTTTTTTTTTTTTCTTCTGGTGCTGGGGATTGAACTAAAGGTCCCCCACCTGCTAGATGAGTACTCTACCACTCACCTACATCTTCAGCCCTTGAATGCTAATTTCTATCCAACAAAAAATGCCTTTGCATATCTCTTTTGCCTTTTTGTGTTAACAAAGCAATGAATGTCATTTTTGTATTTAGCAATTTCATCCTGGAATATTTATATATAATTTTTATAATCTTTAAAAAGCTGTGACATATTTTCCAAAATTCTTTTGAGATTATAGTGTGTAAAATGATTCTTTTTTTTTTAAAAAAAAAGCTTAAATGGGATAGATGCACTCATCAGCAATAAGTGAAGCCAATCAAGCAAAGAACACTACTTTTGTATTTATTAAATGTAAAATATCTTGGTAAACGTTCTGCTTCACAGACAGCAGGTATTCTCATCCAGAGTAGAGCTGATTAGTTTTTTTCAGGAGAAAAAAAATTTTGATTGAAAAAAGTTAAGTAGAAATTTAGTTTTTAATTATTATAAGAATGCTGCTTGATTTTGATGAGTGGTTTAGGAAAATGGCATTTGAAATGTCTCGAGGTATCTGAAGTGAAAGGAGAGAAGGGAAAAGAAGTTAAAAGTTACATTGCTTGACTTCATTGTGAAGAGTTAAAGTAGTAACTGCCTTAACTTTACAATAAGGTAGAAACACGAAGAGACATGAAGTATCCCTCCCAGCAGAGGAGCAATTGACAGTTTAAAGCTACCAGGAGAGAAGAGTTAGTTGGTTTCGTACTCCAGGTTTTTTAGTATCAATGCTGTAAGAGTTGTTATGGGTAAATGTGGATTAGATATTTTCCCTAGACTAGTATGATTGACTATACTCCAGAGTGACCCTGGGAAGAAAAAAAAAGTTTAGTTTTAAAGGTGTTTAGCTTGTCTGGAATGACCTTTTTTGTGTAAATTCTCTGTCAAAGATCAGAAACACTAATATAGAGGGCTGTGATCTAGACTTACTATTTATTTAAAATAGAAGTTTGAGGTAGAGAAAATTGCTTGATCTCATTTACACTCAATAGTGAAGTGTTTAATTGCGTTTTTATCTTGTCATTCAATTTAGTGGGTGATCTTGACTCTCTACCTCATGTTGAAGCCGTGCTTATTTAATGCTTTTCAAAGCCCTTTCTGTACCAATCTTAAATCTGTATGGGGCAAATCAGGAGACTGTACCAATTTTAAATCTGTATGGGGCAAATCAGGAGACTTTTTCATGTTAAGATAGAGTTAAAGAATTGAAAAGCCATGTAGCCTTGAAGTTATTAGTCAAACTATGTTGTGTTTTTATGGTTTAATGACCTTGGACAATTAGTCAACCTTTCTAAGCTTCAAATTTTTCATTCACCTATGACACCAGGCAATAAAAATCAATGAAAATTAAAAGAGATATTTTTTATTGTGCCTGGTACATAGCAAACATATGGTAACATTTGTCTTGGGGGTAATGATTCTGAAGAAAACTATTGTTCCTAATGTAATAATTCATTGTGACTAGCAACAAATAGGATGAGGACATGGGTTGTGTATGTCTTCTTTGATAGAATACAAAAGTTATGTTTCTGTAAGTAGATTACACATTTATAACCTAGTTGTAGCAAAGGTTCAAAGTGTTCTTTCTCCTATTACTGGAGATTTAAAGAGGTACCATTTAAAGAAAATAAAGTGAGACCCATGCCTTTAATCCTAGTACTTGGGAAATGAAGTAGGCAGATCTCTGGGACTTTGATGACATCCCCATCTACCTAGTGAGTTCTTGAACAATCAGCACTACATAATTAGACCCTATCTCAATAAAAAGAAAGTAAACAAATAAATAGAGAAGTGATACTCAAATGGTTGAAAATGATTTATATTTATATTAACAATAGTATAAGATATTTTAACAGGCTGGTTGAAATACAAGTGTATTCAAGAGGAAATATGACTAAATCATATTTAGTAGTCTAGCACCATAAATAGGCACATAAGTAGTCTGTTTCAATCAAGAACTCCTTTTAAGAAGTACACTGATGAGGAAGAAAAGTAGAAATTTTGGTCTATTGTGTATTTTAAAGTCTACTGTGGTTCCCATTGTACATTCAAGTAGACATATAGATGGAATTGGAAGAATGCTTTTAGTTTATAGTTTTAATTTTTAAGAAAATTCTTTGTCTTTTTTGAGATAGTGTTTTACTATGTATCTCAGGATGGCCTTGAATACACAATCATTCTGCCACAGCTTCCTGAATGCAGGGATTATAGGCATGTATCTCTACTTCTGGTAATTTGAAAGTGTTTTTTTTTAACTTTAATACAGGGCTAAAACATATTTTATGATGACCAATTTCCATTTTATTGTCTAACAATGAGAAAGATCTTTAATCTAGAAGGCATTTGATTGATAGATATTTAGATACATAAAAGGGATCCAATATGTCTATTTCTTTCAAGTATGATACAGGATTAAGTTGTAGACTATTTAGTTATAGAATTCTGAGATGCTAAATGGCCTAGGGAAGGAAAAATTAGTGTAGCTGGAAAGAAAATAAGTTTCAGACGAGTAGAGTTTAATTGGAAGTGCTATAGTAGTAAGAGAGATGTCGTGGGTTTGATTTCTAGAAAAGATACCCTGGATGAATAGAACAATTGTCAAAGTTTAGTTTTTCAAGGAGTTTAGAAATGTATGACTATGAATCTTATAAGTCGTTGGGATTTAACTGAGAATGATTTCTGAAGGTGAAGGTGAAGGAAGAATAATGTATCCAAGGTGTATTATTTATTGAAAGAAGAACTTTGAAGACATTCAAGTTGCTTAAAGAGCTCTGAACAAAGATTAAATATATAAGACAGATGCTAAAATCATCTAAAATTGGAAAAGAAGAAACAATAATAGTAGAAACATTTTGTATAGAACTGTCTGGTTGCAATAGCGATTTTAGAATCCTTCAGTTTTGTGTCTTTTTATTGAGTAATATAGCAGATAGAATTGAATGTCCTTTAGGGGTTTATCTATTACAATCACACTGTTATAAGTGTGATTGTATTTTTATTTCTTCTCTAATATATAATGATGTGATATGAGAGGAAACTATGGGATATAGAAACATTCTAAAAAGTGTCTTTCATTTTTTAATTGAAGCATTAACACCTTTATTTGTACATGTGGAAGGCATCATGTGGCATGGGTTGGTTGTTTGGGTTCCATCATTTAGGTTCTTGGCATTAGACTTAGGTTGCCAAGCTTGGCAGCAAGCATTCTTACCTGCTGAGCCATCTCACTGGCCTGAGTTTAAATTTAATTCCTTCATATTTTGAAAAGGTACTTCTCTGTTAAATTTAAGTAGTACAAATTAAAACTTCTATAATATATGTTCAATCTACAAGGCACACTTAACAAACATGTTTCACTTGTGAATCTTAGATGTTTTTGAAAATTAACAGTTGTAAACTTTAAATAAGTTACTCACTATGTGTGTTGAACTGTTATGACAAAATTCGGTAGTTTTTTTTTTTTTTTTGAATACCCTTGGGGTTTTTATGCTTCAAAAACAAAATCTTTGACCTTGAGTAGTTTATAATTAAGTAGTAGAGAATACTACTACTTTCATAATAGGCTTAGTAAAATGTAGGCATGTGTAACATGTCTTCTGTTTTATGTGAAAAATATGAGCGCTCATTATTTTCTATCACTTTAGCATATGGTGATAATCTCAAAGGTACTCAGTGAGGAAAAGTGATGTAGTGGTTATTGAGAATTTTTATATTCCTTCATTAGTATGGAAAATTGAAATATTATCCCCCAATACAGAGATAACTATGTATTAGTTTAAAAATTATTTCAAGAATTTTACTTAATTCACTAAATCTATCATAACTAGTTATATTTTAAATAAATATTTTAAAAATACTGCTTATATACAGATAATATTAGACTTAAAAATCCTAGATATTTAATCATAGCCTTAAGCTTTGTGAAAGACTGAAAATTAAAGGCATAATTTCTGTTTATAAAGGAGCTTGGAGTTTATTTGGGGAATTCCCCCAAAGTACTGCAGCCATTCTTCAGACACATTGGTTTAGATAAAAGCCAAACTGTGCTATTGGTTTAGGATCTCGCCACATGTTTCTTAGAGCAGTGAAGCTGTAACTTGGGATTTGAGAGGGATGTGGGGTGAGGAAATAGATTATTTGTAAAAACATTACTAACAATTTAGATCTCATTTCTTGGTATGTATAAACATCTTTCCCACTGATAAATTTTAAAAGATACTTTGAAAATAGATACTTCTGCAGCTTCAGTCATAGAACAAACATAAACGTTCTTAGGCATGTAAACAAATTTGTTCTTTAATACTAAATTCTGATGGGATTTTGTTGTCAGAGCTACAACAAAAACTAATGACATCAGCTCTAGTCTCCTAATGAATTCTAACAGTTGTAAAGTCTGTAGTTTTACATAAACATTAAAATTTATTAATTGTATCCTGCTATTAGTAAGGATTACATAAGCCAATTCCAAAGTATTAATACAATTTTCTTTTACCAAGTCTTTACATGCTGGGAAATATGTTGTTCAATGACACTGAATATAACCTTTGTTTATAGGTCTTTAAAAAAATCAACCTATTTCAAAATTACAATTGAATATATAAATGATTCATCCTAATTTTATTAGTCATCATTCCTATTATAGACAACTTACTGATTCTTACTTACTTAGTTTGTATCTGAACTTTCTCTTTCTTCCTGCATGGTTGGAGACTTATTTAATTAAAATTATTTATTCTGCAAATGTTTACTGATGACACTCCAGACATACAATGAGTGGATGCATCAATTTTTCTATTTTTCTTTAATTGAAAATAGATTATTTTTCATACAATCTATTCTAAAGGTTTGGTATGTAATATCTACATATGAGAGAGAGGATGTGACATTTATTTTTCCAAGTCTGTGTTTCCCCATTCAGCTTAATTTTTTCAAAATGAATCCATTTCCCTGATGGATTTTTTAAAATATTTTTTTATAAAAATCACTTTATGTTAAAATAAAAAATTTAACAAACAGTATCCTTTTTTTCTCCAAAGGAAGTATAACATGTAATTTGAGAAGAATCATTGTACATCTTACATAAAAGTATAGGAAAGATTAAAATAAGAAATTAGAGTGGTACAGATTAGACTAAACACCCATTCCTCTCCACAATTCAGTCTGTTTTCAATGAATAATCATTAGCTTTTACTTAGTTCCTTTACGCATACTTAAGCAGTTAAGAGCATAAATTCCTAATCTTTCTTTTACATAATATTTAAAATATACTCTAGCCTTGCTTTCCTTTTTTTAAAACTTTTTATTGATACTTTGTGAGTTTTACATCATGCACCCCAGTCCTGCTCATCTACCAGTCCCCTCATATCCACTGTCTGTCCTCTCAAACTCCTCCACAAAATACACACACACACACACACACACACACACACACACACACGCACACACACACTCACACGAACAACAACAACAACAAAAGCAAAACATAGAGAACCTCTCATCGTGGAAGCTGTGATGTGTCACAGTGTGTCCCACAGAATCCACACATCTTCCTTTGCAAATGTTCGATCTTTGGCTTCTGTGACAACATCAATATTGCTGAATCTTCCTGGGACTCCTCCCAGTTACTCTGTTGTTGCCCTGTGTCGTGGAGATCCTGCAGCTTTGGATCAGCAGGACTGGCCTTTTCATGTGTTCCAACCATTGGCAAATGATACGGGTTTTGGGGTAGGCCGACTCAGAGCCCTGCATCTGGGCCTGGGTCATCCCTCTAGCTGCATCACCAGGGCAAATTCTCCAGTACTGATCTAGCTAGGCCACAGAACCAATGGCAGGGTCATCTCTCCTGCTCTCTCATGCCCTCGGGGCCAGCTCACCCACACCCAGGCCTCCAGAGCTAGCTTCACTGTGTGGCCCAGTCAAGGTACAGGCCCCACTCTCTCAAGCGCTGCAGTCTGTGAGGGGCACGGCCAGCTCTCATACCTTTGGAGTTGGCTCGGCCATACCCTTGCCATCAGGGCCAGCTCCACTGTGTTGTCCAGGTCCAGGGGCCAATCTCCCGAGTGCTGCAGGCAACAAGGGGCAGGGACAGCTCACCTGTTCTCATGACCTCAGGGCCAGCTCTCCACAGGTGGTCAGAGGCAAGAAGGGGAAGGGATCAAACAGACCTTACAGCAGATGAGTGCCAGGCTAGCTCTCCTGCTCTCTCCCCCTCAGGGCGGGCTCACCTGTGCCCCTGCCACTATGGTCAGCTCTGCTGTACTGGGCAGGCAAGGCACAGGACCCGCTCTCCCAAGTGCTGCAGCTGGTGAGGGGCAGAGCTTGCCATTCCCAGCTTGTGACCCTGTGGACAGTTTCCCAACGGCCTGAGGCGATGAGAGGGAGTGGGCACATCACCTCTGCGCCTGTGCCACCTCAAGGCAGATCAGTAGCAGGGTCAGCTGCCCCCTGCTCACTCCCACCACCAGGGTCAGTTTCATTGTGCGGCCTGAGTGAGGCACAGGGTCCACTCTCCCAAATGCTGCCACTGGTGAGAGATGGGGCAAGCTCTCTAGACGATCTCATCTAATGACGGGTAGTAATATACAGCTTCTAAACAGCCACAGTGTTGTCCTGACCAGGGACAGCCTCCATGTTCTCTAATGGGAATATGAGCCACAGACATTGATATATCCTCCCTTCCCGCTGCATAACCACAGACCCAGACGTGACCCTCAGTGGCAGGTTGGGCTTCAGGTGGTAGGGCTTGTCATTCACAACAGGCTACTACTCTCCACCTTAGGGTCGCCCGTTCCATCTCTCTTCATAGTGCTCAAGCCCTGTCCACTTGTCTTTCTCTCCCATCTGACCGCCACATACTCACGTGTTGTGATGGTTCCTGGGTGACATCTTCCATCTGTGCATTGCAGCAAACGGGTGTCTGTGCCGGCCTGAGCTGTGCGCTGGAGGGCAGGTCTGTGGGCAGCACGACAGTCTGTAGGTCTCATCTGTCTTCTTCCTCCTGTGTAACTCCCTGGTGTGATCTGATTTCTATGAGTCCTAGCCACTAAGACAGCTTTGGCCACCAAGTCAGGCATCAAGCTAGGATGAACAGAGAACTGCCATCTGCTCTGCCCATATCTGACTGACATGAGAACACCGCCAGTAAGGTATTTTCTTTGCTCATTGTCAGAGAGTGCCTACAAGTTTCATAGTTTCGTTTCCAGCCGAATAACATTCCATTGTGTGTATACACCACACCTTCACATTATCCATGCATCAGTTGATGATGTCTTTGCTGATTCCAATTCCCAGGTAGCATAAATGAAGCACCAATGAACATGTGACCAAATGTGTCTGTAGTAGGATATGGAGTATATTTAGGAGCGGAGAATCTAAGTCACGTGGTCATTTTATTTCTGGCTTTTTGAGGAACCTTCACACTAATTTCCATAGTGGCTGCACTAGTGTATGCTCCCATCAGCAGTGGACAGGGACCCCCTAGAGTCTAAAGTCTGTAGCCCTGGCTTAGTGGTCATACATTCCTTTAGTTTGTGTTCATAGTGAAATGTTTTACTTCTCCTTCCATTATGAAGGTCACCTTTGCTTTATAGTGTAATCTGAGTCGGTGGCTATTGGACTTTCTCATTCCATGCTCTCCTAGCTTTTGATTTCTTTCAAGAAACTCGCTCTTATTCTGACAGGTTTACTGCTATATAACTTTGTATTTCTCTTTTGCAGCTTTCAATGTGCTCTCTCTGTTGTGTATATTTAGAGTTTTAGCAGTAGTATCACAGGGGGGTTCGTTTCTGGTCTTGTCTGACCACCTAAATGCCGCCTGTAACTTAGTGGCCACCCCCTTTCCCTATGTTTGGGAAATTTTCTGCTGTAATTTTATTGAATATATTCACCATTCTTTTAGCCCTGACGTTTTTCTTCTTCTAAGCTTATAGCTCAAAGTTTGTTGTTTTAATGATGTCCCATTAATTATTCTGCTCATATTTTTAAACATTGTCAGAATATTCTAACTTATGTACTTGCTCATGATATTCTTTTCTCCACTTGACTCATTCTAGTGAGGCTTTCCACTAAGCTTATTATTTGACTTAACTGAGCATTCAGTTTCCAGTCTGATTTTTCCAGTATTTCTCTTTATTGGATTTTACTTTCATAGTCCGTATTGCCTGTCCTTTTCCATTATATTGTTGACCTCACTTCTCTTTTAATCTGTTAAGAATTTTGTGAAGTAGTATGCCCCCTTCCTCTGACTTTTGTTTTGTTTTGGAGACAGTCTCTCACTATGTTGCTTTTGATGACCTGGAACTTACTATGTAGGGCAGACTGACCTTGAAATCACAGAGATTTGCCTGCCTCTGCCTTTCAAGTGCTGGAATTAAAGGTATATACCACCTCGACTAGCCTATTTATTTCCTCCGGTTTTTTTTTTCAAACAGATTTAATATTATTCTTCTGAAGGTTTTACCTTTTCAGTTTTAATTATTTTATTTTAATTTATGTGCATTAAATATTTTAAGTTTATCACTGTTTTGTCCACATATGTGTCTGTGAACCATGTGCATGCCTGGTGCCCATGGAAGCCAGAGAAGAGCACAGGATCCCATAGGACTAGACTTGTAGATGGCTATGAGCTGCCATGTAGTTGCTGGGAAGTGAACCCATGTCCTCTGGAAGAGCAACTAGTGCTCTTAACCACTGAGCCATCCCTCTAGTCTCATTTTTTTGAATCTCCAAATTCAATCTCATTAGAGGACATCACTATTTTTTTGAGGTGCTTTGATGTTTCATGTCACTGTTTTTGTGTTAGGACTTGTGTATCTGTGACTAGATGGTCTGTTAGGTTTGTTTGTTTGCTCGTTTGTTTTTATCACTTACATTCTTTCAATGGGAGTGTGTCTAGTGTTCAGGTAGCAATAGGTTGCAATAGCAGGGTACAGTAGCCCAACAGTAGGTTGGGGGGGGAGGAGGTGTCCTTTCCTCCTACTGGACTAGTGGTCTATCTTAGTAGTCAGATTCTCAGCCCTCATTTTCAGGACACAGACTCTGAGCCCTGTATTACCCCAAGAGTATGAGTCTGTCAGAATAAATAACACAACTGATAGGCCCATTTATGGTAATACAGAAATAGTTCATTAAAACTCAACTGTCTCACCAGTTTCAATAATTTTAGTAAGTAAAGGAACACAGTATTGTGTACGTGAAAGTATTACTTAGTTAGAATGTGTGTAGACAGGAAGAAAGACTAGTAATTCACATTGGTATGAGAAAGGGAAACATAGGGGAAAGGACAAGAAGAGGGGACAGTGGAGACCAAGGGAGAACTAAAGGTGGAATACAAAGAGGAAGGAAGCAAATACAACCAGGCAATCTGAAACAACCACAGGTTTGGGAAAGCTGGTGAAGGCTCCCCGCCCCCCCAACTCTAAGGCAGACTGTTTAGGGAAAGCCTATCAAAGGGAAAAAAGAAAAGAGGGGCACCGATAAGCATCAAATAGGAGAATAGAAGGGAAGCAAAAGGGCTGGGGTGGGCTGTAGAGTCTGAATGTAATTTCTCACCAGCTGTAGTTCTAGTCTTGCCTCTAGAGATTTCTTTGAAGATTACAGACACCAGATGTACTTCTGGATAGTCTTAGTTTGATGTAGAAGTTGGCCATGCCCTTGAGGGGTCTTTTGCTGGTTGGATTGTGAGTGCTAGATATATCTCAGGGCTGTTTTCTACGGTCTGGCTGAGGATGCTGATCGTGTTCCTTTTCAAGATCAAGGGTGTCTTCAAAACTGTCTGTGTTCCACTTCAAAGGTAAATTAGTAGCTGGCTATGGTGGCACATGTCTTTAATCCCAGTGCTCATCAGAGGCACACAGATCTCTGTGAGTTGAAGGCCAGCCTTGCTTACCTAGCAAACTATGTAGTGACACCCTGTCTCAAAAACTCAAAACCAGGATGACTTATCAGATTTCTGCTTCACTGAATGTGATACGGTCCTCATCCAGAACCTTTTCACTCTGCTGTGAAGAGCTGTTCTGCAGTCCAGGTTTCAGATTTTAATCTCAGGACACTTGTTCCATGTTTTCAGAGTGTGGGTCAGGAAGGGCTGTCATGCTAATCACCAAACAGCAATCTCTAAATAACGGTTTTTGAGACTGCCCCATCTAGTACAAGAGAAGAGGGTTTTCCTGCTCTCTCCCCATCCCGCCAGTGCAGCTGTCATGCACAACTTTTGTCTTCTCTCTCCTTAAAAACCAGCTGTACTCACTGCAGACACTCCGAGGCTCTCTCTGTCTTTTGCTGCCATCTGCAGCTGCACTTGCTCTGGCTCACCGAGCTGGCCTATTTCTCCAGGACAGGCTCTGGATTTTTTTCCTTCTGTTTTGCTCTACAACTTTCCATCTTCATTTTGTTTCTGAAGCTAGAGATTTTCTGCCATTCCCAACCTCTTATAGTAGCTGTTCTCTGACTATTACCAGTTTACCCTCCATAGATTCTAGCTAACTATTGCTGGGTGATATTTATTTAAGTCCAACAGAAACACACTTTAAAATTTCCTTTCCTTTTCTATACAAGAGAAATAGTGCCAGTGAGCTTTTGGCTTTATAGAGAAAAGTCATTTGTGTTTTTCCTTTTCCGACAATACTGTATCAATTTAAATACTATCAGGAGATCATTTTATTAATCAAAACAACCAGTCAGCATCACAAACTCTAATAATAAATTCACAAAAGTAGTAGTGACATAAATACAGCATGCCCATAAGATTCCTTTTTAGAAATAACATTTGCAAAGAGACTTATAGAATAAAAATTATGTTCATTTCTCTGTATCACACCTGTAATTATTTTGTTGAGGAGATAGAAGTTCTTACAGTTTGGAGCTGACTCCTACAGGGATCAAAATTTAAGGAAGGAAAAGGGTGAAATACATTAATATTAATGTTAGATATGTATAAATATATATAAAGTATATAATCTAGTCTATATACTCCTTCATATATACTTAAAGATGATGCAATTGTATGTGACATCATATTTCTATTTTTGGAATAACCAATTACAAGTAGTCAAAATTCATTATTAGCTTCATTAACAGATTGGATATCTTATTTAATATTTTGTGCTTATGCTCATAAATATTTTCCTTTACAGTGCTTAAAATAACATGAAGTTCTGTAAGCTGTACAGTATGATGAGTTTTCTCTGATGTTATTACCATATTAAAAGCAGTATTTCATCTCTTGTGGCCTTTTACTGTCAGCCCATTCTTCTTCTGCTAATAGACCCAGGCCAGCTTGTTTCCGTCACTATGGGTTGTTTGCATGTTATTTGATTGTCTGACTCTGTCTCACTAAAAATATGTACCTTATATTCATCATTAAAATGAAATTTGGGCATTTGAGAGAAGAATTGAGGCTGAATTAACAACAAAGCACATAAAAAAGTAGTCAAGTTAAGAAAATGATTTTAAATCCACAGAGTAAACAATTTGTGTAGCAGAATAAGAAAGTAGCAATAGTACAATGCAAAAAGTTATGCTTTATTGGGAGCTAGGCATACAGAGAGTATATGCATATGTGTAATGGAGGGGGATGTAGAAAAGAAAAAGCTTTTCCTGAAAGTTAGTAAGTAGCAGAAAAAAATGTTAAAATACATCAGGTAAAAATATCCAACTAATATCAGAAAGGAATAAAAATAATTGAATCTACAAAGGAAGACATTAAAGCGAGACAAGACAGATGAATTTTAATCATCACATTGTTTCCTATAGAATTATCTGACTTGTTAAACTATATGCACGACAGTGATAGAAAATAAAACTAAAGAGAGCTCTTTCTATCCTTTCCCTAACTCCTCCATTGGGGTCCCTGTACTCAGTCTGATGGTTGGCTACGAGCATCCGCATCTGTATTGGTCAGGATCTGGCAGAGCTTCTCAGGAGATAGCTGAATCAGACTCCTGTCAGCAAGCACTTCTTGGCATCCCAAATAGTGTCTGGGTTTGGTGTCTGAATGTGGAATGGATCCCCAGGTGAGGCAATCTCTGGATGGCCTTTCCTTCAGTGTCTGTTCCATTCTTTGTCTCTGTATTTCCTTTAGACAGAAGTGATTCTGGGTTAAAATTTTGGAGATGGGTGGGTGGCCCCATCCCTCAACCAGGGGGCCATGCCTAACCTCTGGAAATGGTCTCGACAGGTTCTCCCTCCCTTTTGTGGGGTATTTCAGCTAATGTCCATCCCATGGGGTCCTGGGAAGCTCTTGCTTTTCTGACATCTGGGACTTTCTGTTTGCTACCCTCAGTTCTTCATCTCCAATTACTATACACCTTGTTCAAATTTCTAACCCTCTGTACATCTCTTCCATTTCCTTCCATACCTGATTTTGCCTCTCTTTTCCCCTCCCTCTGTTCTCTTCCACCCAAGTTCCTTCCACTCACTACTTCCCTTGATTATTTTATTCCCCCTTCTAAGTAGGATGGAAGAATCCACTCTTTGGTCTTCCTCTTGAGCTTCATGTGGTTCGTGAGTTGTATCATGGGTATTCCACACTCTTTGCCTAATATCCACTTATCAGTGAGTACATAACATGTGTGTTCTTTTGTGATTGGGTTACCTCACTCAGGATGATATTTTCCAGTTCCATCCATTTGCCTAAGAATTTCATGAAGTCATTGTTTTTAAAAGCTGAGTAGTACTTCATTGTGTAAGGGTACCACATTTTCTATACCAATTCCTCTGTTGAGGGACATCTGGGTTGTTTCAAGCTTCTGGCTATTATAAATATGGCTGCTATGAACATAGTGGAGCATGTGTCCTTATTACATGTTGGATCATCTTTTGGGTATATGCCCAGGAGTGGTATAGCTAGGTCCTCAGATAGTACGAAGTCCAATTTTCTGAGAAACTACCAGACTGATTTCCAAAGGTGTTGTACCAGCTTGTAATCCCATCAGCAATGGAGGAGTATTCCTCTTTCTCCATATCCTTGCCAGCATCTGTTGTCATCTGAGTTTTTGATCTTAGTTATTCTGACTGGTGTGAGATGGAATTTCAGGGTCATTTTGATTTGCTTTACTCTGAGGTAGTATCTGTCTTTGTCACTGAAGTGTGTTTCCTGTATGCAGCAAAGTGCTGGGTCCTCTTTAAGTATCCAGTCTGTTAGTCTATGTCTTTTTATTGGAGAATTGAGTCCACTGATGTTAAGAGATATTAAGGAATAGTGATTGTTACTTCCTGTTATTTTTGTTGTTAGTGGTGGAATTATGTTTGTGTAGCTATCTTCTTTTGAGTTTGTTGAAAGATTACTTTCTTGCTTTTCCTAGGGTGTAGTTTCCCTCCTTGTATTGGAGTTTTCCATCTATTATCCTTTGTAGGGCTGTATTTGTGGAAAGATATTGTGTAAATTTTGTTTTGTCATGGAATATCATGGTTTCTCTATCTATGGTAATTGAGAGTTTTGCTGGGTATAGTAGTCTGGGCTGGCATTTGTGTTCTTGTAGGTCTGTATGACATCTGCCCAAGATCTTCTAGCTTTCATAGTCTCTGGTGAGAAGTCTGGTGTAATTCTGATAGGCCTGCCTTTATATGTTGCTTGACCTTTTTCCCTTACTGCTTTTAAAATTCTTTCTTTGTTTAGTGCATTTGGTGTTTTGATTATTATGTGATGGGGAGGAATTTTTTTCTGGTCCAGTCTATTTGGAGTTCTGTAGGATTCTTGTATGTTCATGGGCATCTCTTTCTTTAGGTTAGGGAATTTTTCTTCTATAATTATGTTGAAGATATTTACTGGCCCTTTAAGTTGGGAATCTTCACTCTTTTCTATATCTATTATCCTTAGGTTTGGTCTTCTCATTGTGTCCTGGATTTTCTGGATGTTTTGGGTTAGGATATTTTTGCAGTTTGCATTTTCTTTGGCTGTTATCTTCTGCCCCTGAGATTCTCTCTTCTATCTCTTGTAGTCTGTTGATGATGTTTGCCTCTATGACTCCTGATCTCTTTCCT
Organism: Montemys delectorum; assembly: GCA_019843815.1. NCBI lineage: Eukaryota > Metazoa > Chordata > Mammalia > Rodentia > Muridae > Montemys > Montemys delectorum. The sequence continues at coordinate 6,600 of JADRCD010204846.1, read as the reverse complement.
AGGTTTTTTTTCTATCTCTAGTGTTGTCTCCCTTTGTGATTTCTTTATTGTTTTTATTTCCATTTTTAGGTCCTGGGTGGTTTTGTTCAATTCTTTCACCTTGTTTAGTTGTGCTTTCCTGTAATTCTTGAAGGGATTTTTGTGTTTCCTCTTTAAGGACTTCTATCTGTTTACCTGTGTTCTACTGTATTTCTTTAAAAGAGTTATTTATGGACTTCTTAAATTCGTCTATCATCATCATGAGTTGTGATTTTTTTTTTCAGTTTTTCGAGACAGGGTTTCTCTGTGTAGCCCTGGCTGTCCTGGAACTCACTCTGTAGACCAGTCTGGCTTCAAACTCAGAAATCCACCTGCCTCTGCCTCCCAAGTGCTGGGACCAAAGGCGTGCACCACTACTGCCTGGCCATGAGTTGTGATTTTAAATCAGAGTCTTGCTTTTTTTGGTGTGTTGGAGTATTGAGGGCTTGCTGTGGTATGTAGCCTTGGTTTCTGTTGCTTATGTTCTTGCACGTGCCTCTTGCCTTCTGATTATCTCTGGTGTTAGCTGGTTTTGCTGACTCTGACTGTGGCTTGTCCCTCCTGTAAGCCTATGTGTCATCACTCATGGGAGACCAGTTCTTTCTAGGAGGAATTTGGGTATGGAGAGCTATGGCACAGGGTCAGCTCCAGGACGCAGATGGAAACTGGAAGGATCCTGTCCTTGGCTGTTCCTTGGTCCTATGTCCTGATGGCTCTGGACAGGTCCCTCTTGGGCCAGGAATTTGAGCAGAAGTGGTGGTCTTACTTGTGCTCTCAGGTGTGTCAGCACTCCTGGGAGTCCAGCTCTCTCTCGGTGGGATTTGGGTGTGGAGAACTGTGGTACGGGGTCAGCTTTGGAGCTTAGACAGAAACCAGAAGTGTCTTCTCTATCTTTTAAAACTAAACCCTTTATTTTGAGATTTATATTTAGATGTAAGAAATGTTTCTGTGAAATCTCATGGATTCTTTGACCCAGATTTTTTACCTGTAACATTTTATAAGCCTGATGTGTGATACCACATCTAGGGTGCTGGAGAGATAGCTCAGTAGCAAGAGCATTTGTTGCTCTTGCAGAAGACCTAAGATTGGTTCCTAGCACCAACATAGTGGTTCCCAACTGTCTGTAACTCCATTCCAGAGGATTTATGCACTCACCTGGCTTCTGAGGGCACCAGGCATATACATCGTTCTCATAATTCATATAGGTACTCCTACATACACATAAAAATCTTAAAAATGATATTCTACACTTCTACAGTCACCTTATTTTGACAAAGAGGCCTCCAATACACACTGGAGAAAAGATAGTATCTATAACAAATAGTGTTGGTAAAACTGGGATAACTACATGTGCAAGAATGAGACTAGATTTTTCTAACTCTGCACAAAATTCAACTCCAGTGTATCATAGATTTTGATGCAAGATTTGATACCCTGAGTCTGAAGTAAGGAATATACTTAAGAACTTATTTGTACAGGAACATTTATTCACTGCTAGTGGAGGTGTCAACAGGTGCAATCACTAAGGATATCAGTGTGGGGATTCTTTAAACATCTAGAACTAGATTTCCTACACGATCAGCTACACCACTCTTGAACATATACCTAAAGCTCTCTGTAGTGGTGGTTTGAATGCTGCCCCCTGTCTCCCGCTCATATATTTGAATGTTTGGACTAGTTCCCTGGTTGGTAGAATGAATTTGGGAAGGATTAGAAGGTGTGACCTGTTGGAGGAGGTATGTCACTTGAGGTTTCAATAACCTATGCCAGGCTAAGTCTTTCTCTCTCTGCCATTAACTTGTGGAACAGAAGTACTCTCTTAGCTACTGTTCAAGTGCTATGTCTGCCTGCCTGCTGCCGGGCTTCTTGCCATGGTGGTCATGTACTCAGCCATTGAAATGTAAGCAGGGTCCAGTTAAATATTTTCTTTTACAAGTTGTCTTAGTAGAAACAAACTTTATATCCTATTGTAGAGAAACTTGCTCATCTGTGTTCATTACTTCTCTAGTCACAGTAGTCAGAAAGTGAAAACAACCTAGATGTCCAAGAATAGGTAATGAACATGTGGTATATTTAAACATGGAACTGTATTGGTCTGTAAAGAAAAGTGACATTGTAAAATTCATACATAGATGGATAAATCTGGAAATAATCATTCTGAGTGACCAGAAGGACAAACGTCCTATGTTTTCTCTCATTTGTGAATATTAATTTTGCATCTTCACATATGTGTGTATCATTGGCAATGCCCATAGATATCAAGAAACTAGTAAGGTACTATGTTTAAGGGAGGGCTTCAAGGAAGGGATATAGAAGACAGTGATATAAAGAGTTCAAGAAGGATAATGGAATAGGAAGGGTTTAATGGAGTGGATAATGGGATAACAGGGTAGAGAATAAATACAAGGAAGGAATGGATAGAATGAATAACTCTAAACACTTTTTAAAAGTCATATGGAAACCTACTACTATATAGATCCCCTAACATATATACTTACATATATGTAATAAGAGTTTAAGTAGAATCACCCTATTATGGAGTAATAATGCCCTTACTAGACACAAACTAGCAAATAAAAAGGAAAGTGCCACAAATGGGTTATTTCTTTTGGAGTTGTTGGCCAATGAGGTACCACAGACCCTCCAAGATATTACAGACTATTGCCAAAGCTTTTAACCTCAATAACCTGACAGTAAGACAGTATTGCTGAAGACACTACATTGTTGAGTCACAAGAACACAGAGAAACCAGGTCAGGACTCACCTGGACATTTCATGCCTATTGGCTAGCTTTCACCATGCTGGAAGATGCTATGCATGCTATTGGAGGAGAAAAGCAGCCACTTATATTATCCAGCTACAATAATGATTGGCCTGGCAAGACATGCTTACTTGTGCAATACTGGCATGTCCACTGGTGCAATATTGGCACAAATGTTATGGAAATAACAAACCACTTTCTGCTTAGCTTTAAGGCCCACCCCACAAACTGAAACTCATATATGGTATCGATATTGGGTCTAAGAACCTGTGGCTGGTTGGGTCATAGGCCTTGGGGAAGAACCTCCTACTGTTACTCTGCTAAATAGACATTTTAGTATAGCAACTCATAGAGGATTATCATCTACATAGATTAGTGTATTTCTTTTTTTTTTAAAGATTTATTTATTATTATACATAAGTACACTGTAGCTGTCTTCAGACAGCACCAGAAGAGAGCGTCAGATCTCATTTTGGGTGGTTGTGAGCCACCATGTGGTTGCTGGGATTTGAACTCAGGACCTTCGGAAGAGCAGTCCATTCTCCAAACTGCTGAGCCATCTCTCCAGCCCGCTATTAGTGTATTTCTTAATCCTTATCACAACACCTTCTTTTGCAGTAGACGGCCACTAATACAGTGACCTACAACTTGTCAAGGTGCAGAGAATAGGAAACTACAGAATCTCCAGCCTCAAATGGGACATCTATATCATGTCCCTTCCTCTCACAGCTCAGGAATCATTTTGGAAAAGGAGGGTAAAAGTACTAAGAGGTGAAGGAAGTAGATGCCTTCCAGGAAACAGCATTTTCTGGACATGGCAGGGCAGTTGTACATGTGAACTCCGAGTAGGTGAGACAGAATGCATAAGACCTGGGCAAGCTCAAGCCAGACAAAAATCCCAGGGGAGAGAGAAGAGAAGAGGTTAAGCTCAAATTCCCACCTCTTGCTAAGGAGCTATTGGTAGTTGATAGCTGATGGAAGAAGCAGAGTCAGTTTTCTTTAAGGGCTGTCACCCCTGGTGGGCTGGTCACATTCCAGGGGAAGGCTGTGCATACAAAAGCATAAGGGTATCACCTTTATTTAATGGGTTAAAAAAAAAAAAAAAGAGCCCACAAAGTTGGGTGGGTAGGAAAAGGGGGTGGAACTTAAAGAAGTGGTGGAAAGGTTAAAAATTAAAAGCAAGCAAACACACCAAAACTCAAAAAACCCACTTTAACCAGTACCTCCCCAAATTAGTAGCATAATAAAACACAAATTATGTGTAAAAAAAAATCACAATCAGGATAAACTCTGTAAACAGGGCATTTCTTTCACTAAAGGATTCCTCAGGTTGCCTATTTATTTGTGACACCTGACTTAGTTTTGTTTCTGTTGCTGTGATCAAATGCCCTAAATAAAGAACAACTTACGAAGAAAAGTTTTACCATGGGTACATCATGAAGGGAGAATGCCTAGCTGCAGGAGCATGAGGCTAGCTGGTCACGTCAACTGTCAGTAGCTCTTCAGGTAGAAGGGGAGCCTCAAGGGTTCCTCCAGATCCATGATGGAATGTTCAAATGCCCAGTCTTGTGTAAGACCACAGTAACAGTATGCCATGACTGCAAAGACCATCTTTAGCTAGCAGTGTTTCCTTAGCACATACCTTCCCATGCTGCTTCTCTTTCAGTCTTCCTGACTCTTCTTTTACAGTATTCCCCGGGTCTAGTGGGGTGAAATAGCTGACCTGTTTGGGGCAACAGTCACTTATTTTCAATACTTTGAACAATTATTTGAACATTATTTCTCTATTGAATTCCATTTTCATATCTTTCATTGACTTTTTAAAATTCCATTTAGCTGTGTTCACTGTCTTGGAATTCTTCCAGGCATGTATTTGTTTCTTTATTCATTTCTTTGAGCATATTTATAATCATTTTGAGTTCATCGGTTAGAACTTTGTCTAAGTAACTCTCAGGAGGATCCATTGCTCTGGGATCGATTTTTTGGAGGATACATGTTGCCTTAGTTTTTCATGTTACTTTTGCTTTTACACTTAGACTTGGAAATCTAGAACTAGATTGTTGATTGGATTTATTTATTTTTAACTTATCTCTTTTTCTTTCAATGGAAGTATCATAGCAGGACTGAAGAATCATTTTCTCCTGTTATACTGGTGTTTAGTGTACCAGGCTTCATTCTCAGTGTTCTCCTAGGAGAATAATACTATTTGCAATTATAGCCCCTATGCAGGGATAGACCCTCTATGAAGACAGAGGCAAGTACAAACATTCACCCCATAAACACCAACCATTTTAGGGACACTGAGAGTACTGTGTGAGTGTCTTTGTATATTAGTTATTATGGATATGAGGTGGGCAAAAACATAGTAAGACATAGTGGTTAGCACTAAGATAATAAAAAGTAGAGGGATGCCTTAGTAAGGGCACTATTGCTTTGGTGAAACACCATGACCATAAGGAAGCTGGGAAGGAAAGGGTTTATTTGGCTTACACTTCCATATCACTGTTCATCATTGAAGGAAGTCAGGAGAGAGAGGAAACTCAAACAGGGCAGGAACCAGGAGGCAGGAGCTGATACAGAGGCAATAGAGGGGTGTTGCTTACTGAGCTGCTCATCATGGCTTGTTTGCCTGATTTCTTATAGAATCCTAGATCACCAGCTCAGGTATGGCATGGCTCACCATGGGCTGGACCTTCCCACACCAATCACTAATGAAGAAAATGCCTTACAACTTGGTTCTTATAGAAGCATTTTTTTTTCCAGTAAGGTTCCTTCCTTTCAGATAACTCTAGCATATGTCAAATGGATATAAAACTAGCCAGGACAGGAAATATAACTAGAAAGTAGAACTTTAGGAGCCACAAAGGGTATCTGTGGTGGTATGGGAGGTGAGGGAGCTTAGCTAAAGATAGACTGGAAAGAGAGAGGTAATGACATGTCAAATCACTTCAAGCCATCTGTCAGCAACTTTAAGCAGAGAGACTTACAAATCTGGACAATATTCTTTACTAGACAGAATAATAATAGTAATAATAATAATTAAAAAATAATGGAAATGGTAAGAATAACTTAAAAGAAAAAAGGAGAAAGTGTTTTTTAAAAGAGAGAGAGATAGGAATATGGGGCAAAAAAATGAGCTGTATTGAGCAGATCTGCTAAACTGACATTGGGTATTAAAGAAATACATGGGTGTAGGGAGAGCTGGGTACAGATATAGGATGTGCAAAGTGATTGCTGGGTTGCATCTGACATTTTTCTTGTTCCTTCTCCGAATCCTAAAAACTTGTCTTGCTACTGAGAATTGCTTTGCAATGCTCTCCCATTCCTGCATTCCGTGTTTCTGAGGACTACTGTGGATCAGGGTCTAGCGCTGAGCCTGGTTCTAGCTCTGGCTCCTGCTTCATTCTGGTTATGCTTGCAGCTCTGGTTCTGTCTGACTCTAGCTCTAGCTCCTGCTCTCTTCTGGCTTTCACTTGGCTTGATCTGGAACTGGCTCCTTATTCTCTGGACTGAGATCTAGCACATTTCCCCGAATGGTGACAGAAACCAGGGACAGATGGCCATGAGAAGCAGGAAAATTAAGGAAAATGGTCAGAGCCACAGGTGGATTTGGCATACCAGGTAAAATTGTGCCCCTGGTTCCAAGAGGCTCTTGCCAGAATTTGTTGCTTAACAAGTTACATAACAATCACATTTATTCTTTACTCACTTTTTTTGGTATATCCCTTAGCAGACATATTAACCAAGTCATTAGGATATCTATACCGTTGGCATGTTCTCTAAACTTATGTCTGTCACTCACAGCCTTTATTTTCTTTCAG
>JADRCD010204845.1:0-11316 GCA_019843815.1 Montemys delectorum | reverse complement strand
TCTCTCTCTCTCTCTCTCTCTCTCTCTCTCTCTCTCTCTCTCTCTCTCTCTCTCTCTCTCTCTCTCATTCTCAGATGGTCCAGAATTTAAACAATCCCCTGGTGCTGTCTTCGTTTTTAACCACAACATGTCAACATGTTTTCTTTCCCCTTTGAGTGACTTTTCTAAATAGGGAACCGTGGATCAAAGGATGTGAACAAATTTTTACAAGTTTCTTTCTCTTTTTTAAAGATAAAATTATTGCCTTCCCTGATCGCAACATTAGGAGCTCTGTAAAGAAACGATTGTGACATGTATCGAATGAAACAAACCGCTGCTGATGGTCTTTGTGCACATGAACAATTAACTTTACTTCTGTTTTCTGGCATCATTCTTTCCTTCCCTCTGTCCAAGAAAAAAAAAACGAATCACATCACAAAAAAAACAAACCAACAAAAAAATAACCTGGTTTGCAATTTGCTTTTTGCAGCTAGAAATGCAGGCAGATGTGGCAGACAACAGTTTTAGGAGTCCTGGTGTAGTTAGGTCAAATTGATTCTCAGAAAGGCCAACCCTCTCAATAGGCTGTGAAGTACCGCCTCCTCATACCACCATCAATGCCACCAAATTCTGCCTTTACTATGGTCTTTGCTATTTAGTTGAGACATGAAGCACGGCTTTGCTTTGCAGGTATTTATGTCTGCGCTGTTCAGTGCTTCTGTGACACTCAGTGCTGCTTCTCTTCGGACTGCTTCCTCACTGCAGCTTGTCTGTGTTATTTGCTGCCATCTTGTTTGTATGCTGATTTTTAGAGGCCCTGTACATTATAAATAGCTTGAGAGGTTTTTCCTCCATTATTATGAAAAATATTTTTCTTGTTTTGTGCCTGTCTTTTAGTTTTATGTATTTTTAAATTTGATGTAAAAATATTATTTAAACTGATTTTCTGTCCTCGTGTTATTTCTCTATTGTTTACAAGTGCATAGCCACTAGGACTTCATTTTCCCTTCATGATTTTCATTTCACTCTTCCAGACTGTGGAACAGCGGGAAGGTTAGGATTCACACTGGATCCTCACAGAGCATTGTTACACATGCAAAGATGGCTTTCTGAGGGTGCCTTCCCTTCTAAGTTGCAAGTTTCATCTAGCAGGCAAATCGACTGTTGTTATAGTGCGCCTATCACATGCCACTCTGTCTTCAACTGACAGAAACCCAGGGAAGTGAACGAGAGCAGGCCTCACTGGGGAAACAGGAAGCCAGCCCATGCTAAACTCACCAGAATTTGTTCTCCTGTTCCTACAATGCTGCAGATATGAATAAAATATTATAAACTGTGCCTGAAAGACAAAGGGATAGACATAAACGTCAAATCCATGACATGCGATTGTGTACGGGAAGAAAGGAGTCTGTCTGAAATCTGATTGAATTCTAGTTCCGTGGTGCTTTCCTAATGAATAACCCTGGCCCTTTAATTCTATGTTAAGTGCTTAATCATAGGGCTTTAATTCTCCTTATTATGTTTTAAAGGGGAAATGCAAATGTTGCCTGTGCTGGCCCGCAAACAGCGGGGGTGGGGGTGGGGGGGGAAGAGATCTTTCGGGTTAAATTACTCTTGAAAGGAAGGCAGGCCATTTGGTTTGCTTAGATTTCCTAGGAGCAAGCTCAGAAGTGCTGCTTCCTTACAGATTTTGGCTTCTCAGCACAGTCTATAGGGCAACTGTGAGTTCTCACCCTCTGAGTGCCATCTTTTAATGACACTTTGAGGAGGCCGCGTTGCTATTGGCTGAATCCGAGAAGAGAGGAGGCACAGACACCTTCATTTCCAAAGCACTTCTATAATGAAAACACTGACCTTGTGGGAAGTAAGGTGACCATCCGGCCCATAAAAACCAGCTACACGCTGTCGGGTTTGCTTTACGGAAGTTACGTCAAAGAACGGTCATAGCTGATCACCTAAAGCAGAGGGAGAGGACGAATGCTTAAGCCTGGGCTACAGTGTCATGTGGAGTTAACACATCCGGGTAATTCATAGAGTTGGCAGACTGCATCTGAACTCACAGGCAGCCACAGTATCACAGTACTGCTAATGCCACAAGCTGATGTTATTAAAAACTCTGATTCCTAAAGCGGATAACCTAACCGTGCCCTGAGCAGAGGTAGCATTCAGGCGGAGAGGGAGAAACTTGGGCCCAAATTTCCTGCATCAGAAACATTCAAAACAAGAGCAATATTGCTGCCAATCAAGCCTGCAAACCCAATCGGATTGAAAGACCAGATTTACTGATTAAAAATTTGCAATCAGATCAGATTTTGGAAGACTCAAAGCTATGTAGGACAAGCATTATTAAACATTTCAACGTAATGTAGTCACTTGAGGCTTTCCAGCACAGCTTCAGGATTCACAGTCCTTTTGACGCATCTGCAGCCGTGTGTCTCCGTGGTTATTATTTGGCATATCTGCCTTTATGGAACAGCACAAAGCTTCTAAAAGTGTGCACCTGAATGACACGGCAGGTACACATTGCACAGATTAGCTCTCTCCTCAGGCCCATACTGGGCCTTTTAATAACTATATTTATAATATGAATGAAAAGATAATCCCACTTCAAATACCTAATTTGACCATTACCCCTTTGAACAAAAGCAGAAAAAAGGGAGGAGGGAGGGTATTTGACCTTTTAAAAAATGTAAATGCTTAAGTAGCAATGGCAGAAAACAGCAAGAAATTTTTTGCACATTGCAGATATAAAGGAATTTCTCCCCCAACGAGCAAATTCTTCTTTTCAAACCATAACCGCTCTAAGTTTTCCTTAGAGCATCAGACTTACGGGGAATCTGCTGGAGGAGGGAACGCCTCAGTGAATGTTCTCTGTAATAAAATTCTTCCTGATATCTAACTTGAATCTCCTCTGTGCCTGCCAGGTAGTTCATTCATCACTTCCCCAGGGCTATTCTGTGTCCAGAGCACGGTGGCAGTGCTCCTAGAGATGAGAATATGGCCTGGCTTTATCTTTAGAGCATCTTTAAAATATAGATTACAAGAGAGCCCTGACTACAAAGCGCTGCGCAGTGGTATTTAGAGCGCTCCATGCTCTGCAGACAGAAGCCTGCCGCCACATTAATTCATCTCTCCGTGTTCTCTGTTCTCATTATAATTTTATCTTAGGAATTAATACATTCTGCCATCTTCTATTCTGGTTACCATCTAGAGAAATCCGTGAGGCTGAATACATTTTGTACCACTTTGTTCTGCTTATAATGTTAAGATGTTTTCAAGAATGGATTAGTTCAATGACACTCTCCCTGCTTTATCTTGAGAATGAGAACTCAAAACAGTTAGAAAACTCCATCCAGCAACAGCATGAATGTGTGTCTAGCACAGAGATTGTAAAAGAAGAGAAAGGAGAGAGATGGTTTCACTTGCTTTTGTTTTTTAAGACTCTTTGAGAAGGGACTGTGTGGAGGGTGTCCTCTGAATAGCCTTCGCTCCTGACAATGACCTAAGTTCTCAGCAGGAGTTGACTCTTTCCCCAAATGAAACAATGAGAGATTCCTCCACCACAATTCCACATTTTAAAAAAGTAAAAATCTAGCCCCTGGGAACAGACAGAAATTCTATAAAGATTCAAATTCAGAGTCTTTGGAACTCTCCCAATGCTGTGGTCACCAGGGTCATTTTGTTACCAAATAAAACTGATAAAAGCCAATTTTTTAAAACATGAGATTAGGAGGAAATAGGCCTCAGAATAATGGCAAATTTGCAATAATGTTACAATCCCTCTTTGTTAAATTGTGGGACCAGTTATTAATTGGATGGAAAGTCACACCACAGGGATGGTTGCAATCAGAAACTGTTTCCCTGACAGAAGTGCAGGTTAAACTTGTGATTTGCCAGAAGTATGTACACTGAGAAAGGATGTTCATCTACTCTCCATCCCTTACCTGAAGCTTCTTCCCCCTCACAAATGCCCTAGACCTTTCTATGGTTTCTTATTTGCTTCCCTGTCTTGTTCCACAGCACACACTGATGACATAAATTAGGGTACATTTTATATCTAGAAAGTAAGAGAAGGTAATTGGCTACAGTGTCTCTAATTAAATTAGTTTATTGAGCCACAGACACATTGTTCCAGTAAAGATCTTCCTTCCATCTATCCATTCAGTGACTTCTCCACCTCCCTAGTGCCTGCTGAAAACCTAACTAACATTTATTTTCTTATTTATGTTCATCCCTCCTCTTGTTTGTGTGTGTGTGTGTGTGTGTGTGTGTGTGTGTGTGTGTGTGTGTAAGTCAGTAGACAACTTGGATGAGTCTGGTTTCTCCTTCAACTCTAGGAGTCTATACTGGATAGTTTTACGTCAACTTGACACAAGCCAGAGTCATCAGAGAAGAGGGAACCTCAACTGAAAAAATATCACCAGGACAAGCCTATGTTAGGAGTCTGTGGCCGTTCAGAGATTCACCAGTCTGACTATGAATACAATTTAAATCTTTATAAAATGCTGGCCAGGATGTAGATGCTGGCCAGGTCCATACATGAGACTCACGCTTATAGTATGGGGCTGAATCACATTAGTCAGGGGCTTATAGAGGCAAAATTCACAAGGCTTCCCACCTTCATGTAACCAAGAGGCAAGCACACATCCTGACATACTTCCTGCCCATGTATAATCAACCACACATGTGGTTGTATGTACTCCAAGCTTATTTACAGAAGCAAAAGCACACGGGTTTGTTATCTTACATGAACAACAGCCCCAGTGTTCTGGGGAGTTGTCTGCCCTTGACAGAGAGGGGCTTACAGGTAAGAGGTCTCTTCAGCACAGGAATTCAAACTTAGAACAAATTGTTAGTCATCAAGCCTGTAGGGCATTTTCTTAATTAGTGACTGATGGGGGAGGGCTCAGAATATTGTGGTGGTCCTGTGTTCTATAAGAAAGCAGACTGAGCAAGGCATGCGGAACAAGCCAGCAAGCAGCAGACTCCATGGCCTCTGCATCAGCTCCTGCCTCCAGGTTCCTGCTTCAGTTCCTGCCTTAACTTCCTTCAATGGTGGACTATGGTGTGGAAGTGTAAGCTAAATAAACCCTTTCTTCCACAACTTGCTTTTGTTCATGGTGTTTTATCACAGCACTAGTAGCCCTAACTAGGATAGAGTCCCAGAGTAGAACTCGGGTCATCAGGCTTGGTAGCAAGTACCTGTACCCTCAGAACCACCTCACTGCCTATTGCTTTGTTTAGTTGTTTGGTTTGGTTTGGTTTTAAACCAGTTACAGGTTTTGATCGCCTTAAGGACATGTTTCATTTCCAGTTTCTTCTTTATTCTCTGATGAAACGATAACTTCTTCTTGGAAATAAAAGTCACCATAAAAAGTATTTCTCCAGCACCTTCCCCATAACTGTGTTTAAATCCAGATCTCTCTTCTTCCCATCCAGTTAAGCACTGGGGTAAATGCTCCTTTTTGCCCTTGGGGGTTCACAGTCCAACTGGCCACAGCCTCACCACTCCCAGGGCCCCTTCCTTCAGTCCCAGACTTCCTACATGTTCAACTTCTCTCTGCACAGGGTTTACTGTAAACACCATCTTAATTCTTCAAAATATACATGAAACTGGGTGGATTTTTAGCCCCAAACATTGCCCCAATTACCTTGTCTTTTTTTTTTTTTTTTTTTTTTTTTTAAGTAGGCCACATCACAGGCCACTTTTCCTGCTTAATCCTCTGTGTTTTTGCTTAGGAATGTGAAATTTCTTTACAGTCTTTGGCTTCTTAGAGCTGGTCCTCAGCTTTCTTTATTTACCCCTGCATTCCTTCCTGTTCCTCTGCCTCAGGGCTCTACTGACAACTGCTTTACCTTCTGTTCCACCCTCAGGGATGACCTTGCTGGGTTCCAAGGCTTTTCTCGATTTCATTTCCTACAGCTAAGATTTAATCTTTCCCATGAACCTTGAGTGCTGAACCCTGACTCTCCACCCCTCGTGTTTCTGGGTAACTTAGTGTGACAGTTAATTTTATGCGTCAACCTGTGGATATGGGATACCTAGATAGTGGGTAAAAGATAATTTCTATGTTTTTCCATGAGGGCATTGTTGGATGACATTTGCATTTGGATCAGTAGCCTGAGTAAAAAAAAAAAAAAAAAAAAAAAAGCCCTCACCAATGTAGTGGACATCAGCCTACTTTACCAAGGCACCAAACAGAATAAAATGAAAAACTCTTTCTCTCTTTTTGAGCTGCAACATTCATTTTTCTCCTATGCATAGAAATCAGTCTCTTGGGTTTTGGATCTTATGATTTCAGATCTTATACCTAAGACCTTCAGAATCTCAGACTCGGATTGAGTAAGACCACATAGCTCTCAGGGATCTCCAGGTAGCAACTGGCATATCAGCCTCCAAAAATCATGTTGGTCAGTTCCTATAACAAATTCCCTCTTACATATCTGTCTCTATCCTATTGATTTTTGTTCCTCTGAAGGACCCTGACTAATATAGTTGAGATCAGCATGACTTCTTCATCAACACCACCTGTCTATTAAAGTCCAGGCACTCCCACACTGTGGCCATGTTGGGTTAAGATACAATAGCTCATAATATTTTGTGGAAGCCCTCCAAGTAATAATTCAGTTTTACAACTGGCCACCTTCAAAACAAATACCAGAATGATTCCATTTCTAAACTTTCTCAAGTACTGTATCAGAATGTTTTTTGGAATTTACCCCATTATGCCCTCATATTATTTTATTGGGTATGTATTTGTCATACAAATACCCAAATGATGTTTGCAATTATCCATCATGACCAACCATCACAGAAGCCCACTCAGTCCACCCCTACTTCCTGGGCACCTTCCAATTCAAAGTCTCTGGTTCTTGGATTGTGAACATAGGAAGAATTTCCCATTGGATGGAGTTCACCTGTATTGCTGGAACAAGAACAAGAGACTCAATCAGGAAATGGCTCAAAGATCAGAAAGTAGGTAAGCAGTAAGCCTTCTTTAGAAATTTTCCAGTGTGGCCCATTTTACTCAGGAAAGTAGGGACATTAACATCTTAAAATGGCCTCTTAAGACACTGAACATACATTTTATACTCAGGGAAGTCTTCAATGAACTACAAGTATGTAATTTAAATTTTTAACTTACTTAGCAGTGTGAATATGGAGAAGGTAATTGCATGTCACCAATTTAGAAATGTCAATTGGAAGAGAACTTGTCCACATCCCTATGACATTTCATAGGGAATAGTTAGATAGTAGGAAACTTCTTTATAAATACGTAAAGAAAAGAGAGTGGGGCTATTTCACAACACCATTTATATTTAGTTGTCTCCTCTATTCTAAAAAAAGGTAGTACTGTTGCTGTTTAGAGCTTAAGTACAGCCTCTAGTGAATGAGGAGGAAGTGAACAGACCGTACCTCTAAAATGGCCAACTCAAGTCAACTTTTAAAGCTCTTCAAAGGATGCTCTTTTGAAGAACCAGCAGTGACTTTTGTTGCCAGAACAAGCAATAGTTAAGATATTCTCTCAAGTTAGTATTAGCTGCCCACAGAAATACTGAATTCTCACTGGAAATAGAAGGGCTCAATCAAGTATGGAAATAGAATGACTGATTTTACCTTGACCTTGCTTATGGCCTCAACACAGGCGGGCCTTTAATAAAATACAATTTGAAAGGCAACTTTTATTAAAACACTGTTCCATATGGAAAGAAAGTCTTCATAACTAAACTTATGAGTAGACATTTTCAGGTCTTCCATTCATTTCTTCTAAATTTCAAAGGGGATATCAGCCTTGGCAGGGGGCAGCCTTTGGCTGCTCATGGGCTACTTTGCATGGTGCACACAAAGTGATTTCAGTCCTCCTTCTCATCCAATACTGTTTTCCACAGCACTGTAACAATTAACTGTGATGGCAATGGCAGCCATTCTGATGGAGACTCTGGGCTGTTTGGGTTGGAGCTGAAATGACTATACTCATTTCCCCAAAGATTGTGGACCTTCAGGAGCTAATGGCTTTTTGTCAATAGATTCTGAGCCTAAATTCAGCTGATAGACTAAAGGTTAACTGTTCTATTCCCCATTACCCTGAAGCCCAGAATGGTAGTTCTTAGTTGTGTTTTGATCACCTCCAATAAGTTCTTTATCAAATTTATTACCACTTGAAGCTTAGAGGACTTCCTCAGTGCCAGCCACAGTTTTTGAAAAACTGAAGTAAGGTGTGTGTACCTGTGTACATATGTGTGTGCTATATTTATGTGTATGCACATGTACATGAGGGTGCATATGTGCTCATGCATATGGAAGCCATAGGCTGATTTCTCAATCATTCTACATCTTATGTTTTAAGATAAGATATCTCACTGAACTCAGGGTTTACTGTTTGACTATACTGGCTGACCAGTGAGTTCTACAGATTCATCCCTGCTGCAGAAGGGTTATAAACGTGAGCCATCATTCCTGGGCTTTTTATAAGAGTTCTGGGGATCCCAACTCAGGTTCTCATGCTTGTACAAGAGATGTTTTACCAAATGAGCTATCTCCTCATCCTAGAAGCAAATTTTGAAAATGAAAAGAAAAACTATACATTGGGTTATAACTTTAAGTTATTCAAAGCCTACTTTTAATGATGGTTCTTAATTACTTTAACCTCCCGTCTAGCCCTCCATCCACCAGAGGTAGTAGAAAAGAAAGTTATGAGGATATGGGCCACATGGGCCTGTTTAGAAATGGTTCTTTGAAGCAAATCCCATCTACGTTGGCAGGAAATCAGCAGTTTAGGTCATGGATCAGCAGTGGCAACTCAATCCACTTGCAAACACTTCATGGATATACCAGCAGTCCAGTTCAGTAGTATTAGGATAGCAGCAGCAGTGGGATGACCTAGTAGGAACAGCCAGGCCTCAGCTGAATCAGCACGAGTTAGCAGGAGGCATTTGGACCAGCAGGGACACCAGAAGTTCTCTGCCATGCCTCTCTCAATGAAGTGGAGATCAGTGAAGACAAGAGAACAAGAAGCATTGTATAGCAAGCTTACCAGTAAGCTCCTCTCACAGTCCCTTGAGTCCTATTTATAATTCCTCCAAGCATCATGTGTCCTCAATGTCCTCATCACATGTCTTGCCTCAGCATGTACGTCTGTCTTAGCAAAACTCCATGTGAGTTGGTCTCAGCTGACATCACTCTGCCAAGGAAGTGGCAAGATGCTGCCAGCATACCACCAATTTTTTGATGCCTTTCTCTCTATGGAATCCCAACAAATGAAGCTTAACTAGGCAGTGTAAGACAGACCAATAGATGCCTGTCGTTAATGAAAAATTCTTCATCATGTGTCTTTTCATGTGCTTGCTTTAGAAGAACATCCTTTCCCCTGTGTCCGCTTCAGGAAAATACACCTTCACATGTTTGTCCCAGCAGAACATCATTCAACACAAGCGACTTTCCAAAGAAGCCTTAAGTTTCCATTTCAAAGGGTGCATTGGATTATACTCTGTGTGTGTGTGTGTGTGTGTGTGTGTGTGTGTGTGTGTGTGTGTATTTAACTGAGAAAGAAAAAAAATCATGTATAAGTCAGCTACAGCCAAAAATGTCATGCATCTTACAACAATATTTTCCACTACACTACAGTTTTATAACTAAGAAGATTATAAAACTTTTATTTTGCATCTCAGCCACTTTTTCAGCAGTATATGTAAAGTAGAAGCATAAATATATTGTTTATTTAAACTAAGCATTTGATTGTAGTTCAGAAGTTCAAAGATTACTATAGAAAGTTGGTAAGTGGATCCCTGGG
Source organism: Montemys delectorum (assembly GCA_019843815.1). Lineage (NCBI taxonomy): Eukaryota > Metazoa > Chordata > Mammalia > Rodentia > Muridae > Montemys > Montemys delectorum. The sequence goes on along the minus strand of JADRCD010204845.1, from coordinate 1,546 downwards.
GCAGTAGGAAACAGGTTTTTAAAATTTATTTATTTTATTTTTTTGGTTCCCATAAGACTCATTTCCAAACCCTGTGGGGTTTTATCAAGCTGAACTTCAAGTATCCTGATCTTTTGAGACTCCAATTAACTTATGCTGTGCTATGAGTTTTAACTCCACCCTGCCTTACTCATCTCCAGCGAAAAGAAAACTAACATTGGAAACATGGTTAAGCAAAGTGGTAGCTGGGAACTTGTTTTTTCAAAGGGGGGAAATTGGTTCCCAAGAGAGAGAACGAACATCCTAAGCTACTTAGACTATTACAAACAGAATCTGTGATAATGTCAAGAACTAGAATATGGGGCAATAACAGAGGTGGACACCCACCCAAAGAATCAGAGGCAGCATTTGGCAGGCCTGCTAAAAATAAGTGCATTTATAGCTCTGGGGAAGATCTGGGAAATATAGCTTTTCTTTGCTGTCCCACAGCCTTTGCCTTGTGTCCACAGCTTCGCTGTTCTCATTCTGTTCCCCTTAGCCAATTCTGGAGCCATTAGAGGAGGATTGGTTTTTGTTCCTGGCAGCCTGTAGCCACAACCAGCAAATTTAAACCCCTGGCTGGCTTCAAAGAGCAAGAGAGAACAGGGATACCCTGCTTCCACATAGTAGGGGGTGACACTGAAGTTTTTATAGAGAAGATAACCATTGCATGCAGACAGACCAAACGGGGCTTGGAAAAGGCCCTAGACTTGAGTCAACCATGAGTAAGAGCCACTGAACACAGTGACTGCAGCTGGTCACACACTTAGCAAAGCTTAGACTAAACATTGTGGCCTGTGTGCTTTCTCTGGTGTTTATTATATCCCATTTGTAAAAGTATCCAGAACATTTTTAGAATTTTTCTGTACATGCAAGTTTATAACATTTCATTTCTATGCATGCAAATGGCCAGTGTGAATCAGTGCTTACCCTGACTAATGCCCAGCACTGGATTAAGCACTTGTCTTCTCTTGGTTTATTTTTACAATTGTAGAAGAAAATGTCTCATTCTAGTGCTTATTTGTTGAAATACTATAGAGTTCTGTCATTCAGCTGATGTGAAAACCAAGGATAACTTGCTTCAGAGATTATGCAACTAATCTACAATGGTATAATTCCACTCAGAGGTATTTTTAGGTCCCAAAGCCACATTCTGAATCCTTACCCAATAGCACTTTGAGAGCAAAGCTTCAAGTCTAACTCTTCTGAGCCTCAGACTCTACAATCAGTTTAATGAGAGATTTGGATGCCATGACTGGCCAGTTCTGGGATAGTATGGTCTCTTAAATCAAAGCCTGCTAACTTTGCAGGGGAAAAAAAAAAGGAGTGCTCATGGACCCTCCTCTACCCTGACAGTTCTGCTTAAAGACATGGGACGTGTAAGATAGTCTTGCTCTTGATAAAATGAGTCCAAGATCTATAAGCCAATCTCAGTCTTTTGGTGAAAACATTGGATATATAGTAATGTATATCTATATTTTCATATATTTCAGATACAGTGAGTCTTAGAATGTCCACCTTCTTAGAA
>JADRCD010204844.1:0-10131 GCA_019843815.1 Montemys delectorum | reverse complement strand
TGTGAGGTGGAATCTCAGGTTTTTTTGATTTGCATTTCCCTGATGACTAAGGATCTTGAACATTTCTTTAGGTGCTTCTCAGCCATTCAGAATTCCTCAGTTGAATTCTTTGTTTATCTCTGTATCCTATTTTTAATAGGATTATTTGATTCTCTGGAGTTTAACTTCTTGAGTTCTTTATATATATTGGATATTAGCCCTCTATCAGATATAGGATTGGTAAAGATCTTTTCCCAATCTCTTGGTTGCCATTTTGTCCTATTGACAGCGTCCTTTGTCTTACAGAAGCTTTGTAATTTTATGAGGTCCCATTTATCTAAGATTCTTGATCTTAGAGCATAATCTATTCGTGCTTTGTTCAGGAATTTTTCTCCTGTCTCCATGTGGTCAAGGCCATTCCCCACTTTCTTTTCTATTAGTGTATCTAGATTTACTTGGATGTCTTTGATCCACTTGGACTTGAGCTTTGTACAAGGAGATAGGAATGGATGATTTTTTATTCTTCTACATGCTAAACACCAGTTGATTCAGCACCATTTGTTGAAAATGCTGTCTTTTTTCCACTGTATGGTTTTAGCTCCTCTGTCAAAGATCAAGTGACCTTTGTGGGTTCATTTCTGGGTCTTCAATTCTATTACATTGATCCAGCTGCCTGTCACTGTATCAATACCATGCAGTTTTTATCACAATTGCTCTATAGTACAGCTTAATGTCAGGGATGGTGATTCCACCTGAGGTTCTTTTATTGTTGAAAAGAATAGTTTTTGCTATTATATGTTTTTTGTTATTCCAGATGAATTTGCAAATTGCTATTTCCAAGTCTTTGAAGAATTGATTTGGAATTTTGGTAGTGATTGCATTGAATCTGTAAATTGCTTTTGGTAAGATCACATTTTTACTATATTAATCTTGCCAATTCAAAAGCATGGGAGATCTTTTCATCTTCTGAGATCTTCTCCAATTTCCTTCTTCAAAAACTTGAAGTTCTTATTATACAGATCTTTTACTTGCTTAGATACAGTCACACCAAGGCATTTTATAGCATTTGTGACTATTGTGAAGGGTGTTGTTTCCCTAATTCCTTTCTCAGCCTGTTTATCCTTTGTGTAGAGGAAGGCAACTGATTTGCTTGAGTTAATTTTATATCCAGCTACAATGCTGAAGGTTTTATCAGATTTAGGAGCTCTCTGGTGGAATTTTTGGGGTCACTTAAGTATACTATCATATCATCAGCTAATAGTAATAATTTGATTTCTTTTCTTATTCATATCCCTTTGATATCCTTTTGTTGTCTAATTGCTCTGGTTAGGACTTCAAGTACAATATTGAATAGGTAGGGAGAGAGTGGGCAGCCTTATCTAGTCCCTGATTTTAGTGCAATTTCTTCAAGTTTCTCTCTATTTATTTTGATGTTGGCCAAATCATATATACAGCTAGTTTGCTATATATTGCTTTTACTATGTTTAAATATGGGCCTTTAATTCATGATCTTACCAAGATTTTTATCATGAAGGGGTGTTGGGATTTTGTCAAATGCTTTCTCAGCATCCAATGCAATTATCATATGGTTTTTTTTCTTTGAGTTTGCTTATGTAGTGAATTACGTTCATGGATTTCCGTATATTGAACCATCCCTGCATCCCTGGGATGAAGCCTACTTGATGATGATGGATGATCATTTTGATGTGTTTTTGGATTCGGTTTGCAAGAATTTTATGGAATATTTTTGCATCAATATTCATAAGGTAAATTGGTCTGAATTTTCCTTCTTTGTTAGGTCTTTGTGGGTTAGGTACCAGAGTAATTGTAGTCTCATAGAATGAATTGGGTAGAGTATCTTCTTTTTCCATTTTGTGGAAATTTTTGAGGTGTATTAGGTCTTCTTTGAAAGTCTGAGAAACTCTGCACTAAACTCATCTGGTCCTGGGCTCTTTTGGTTGGGAGACTATTAACGATTGTTTCTATTTTATTAGTGAATATGGGACTGTTTTGATCATTTATTAGATCTTGATTTAAGTTCGGTAGCAGTTTTCTGTCTAGAAATTTGTCCATTTCTTCCAGGTTTTCCAGTTTTGTTGAGTATAGACATTTGAAGTAGGGTATGATTTTTTTGGGGGGGATTTCCTCAGTTTCTGTTGTTATGTCTCCTTCTTCATTTCTGAACTTGTTGATTTGGATATGGTCTCTGTGCCATCAATTAGTATGGCTAAGGGTTTATCTATATTGTTTATTTTCTCAAGAACCAGCTCCTGCTTTGGTTGATTCTTTGTATAGTTCATCTTATTTCCATTTGTTTGATTTCAGCCCTGAGTTTGATTATTTCTTGCCATCAACTCCTCTTGGGTGAATTTGCTTTGTTTTGTTCTAGAGCTTTCAGATGTGCTGTCAAATTGCTGGTGAATGCTCTCTCCAGTTCCTTTTTAGAGAGCTATGAGATTTCGTCTTAGGACTGCTTTCGTTGTGTACCGTAAGCTTGGGTATGCTGTGACAACATTTTCATTACACTCTAGAAAATTTTTAATTTCTTTTTCATTACTTCCTTGACCAGGTAATCATTGAGTAGATTGTTGTTAAACTTCCACATGTATATGTGCTTTCCATTGTTTATGTTGTTATTGAGGATCAGCCTTAGTCCATGGTGATCTGATAGGATTCAAGGAATTATTTCAAACTTTTCAGGTTGAGGCCTGATTTGTGATTGAATATATGGTCAATTTTGTAGAAGGTACCTTGAGGTGCTGAGATGAAGATATATCCTTTTGTTTTAGGATAAAAAGTTCTATGGGTGTCTGTTAAGACTATATGTTTCAAAACTTCTGTTAGTCTCACTGTGTCTTTGTTTAGTTTCTGTTTCCATGATCTGTCCATTGGAGAGAGTAGGGTGTTGAAGTCTATTGTGTGTGGTACTATTTGTATTTTGAGCTTTAGTAAAGTTTCTTCTGTGAATTTAGATGCCCTTGCATTTGGAGCATAGAGGTTCAGAATAGAGAATTCATCTTGGCAGATCTTACCTTTGATGTGTATGAAGTGTCCTTCCTTATCTTTTTTGATCACTTTAGGTTGAATCTCAATTTTATTCAATATTAGATATTAGATATTAGATTTATTATATTACAGATTGTTTCTTGGAATCATTTGCTTAGAAAATTGTTTTCTAGCCTTTTATTCTGAGGTAGTGTCTGTCTTTGTCACCAAGTTGGGTTTCCTGAATGCAAAAAGCTGTTGGGTCCTGTTTACATAACCAACCTGATGATGGCCTATGCCTTTTTATTGGAGAATTGAATCCATTGATATTAATAGATATTAAGGAAAAGCAATTGTTGCTTCCTGATATTTTTGTTAGAGTTGGAATCTGTCCATCATTTTTTTTTGTTTTGTTGGAAGATTAATTCCTTGCTTTTTCTAGGATGTAGTTTCCCTCAGTGTGTTGGAGTTTTCCATTTATTATCCTTTGAAGAGCTAGATTTTTGGAAAGATATAGTGTAAATTTGGATTTGTCATGGAATACTTTGGTTTCTCTATCTATGGTGCTTGAGAGTTTTGCTGGTTATAGTAGCCTGGGCTGGCATTTGTGTTCTCTTTGGGTCTGTATGACATCAGTCCAGGATCTTCTAGCTTTCATGGTCTTTGATGAGAAGTCTGGTGTAATTCTGATAGGTCAGGCCTTATATGTTACTTGACCTTTTCCCCTTACTGCTTTTCTTAAAATGCACTATCAGCATCATGAGATTTAGTTTTAAATCTGAATCTTGCTTTTCCAGTGTGGTGAGGTATCCAGGACTTGATGTTCTGGGAGTACTGGTTTCTGATGATGCCAAGTAGTTTTGGTTTCTGTTGGTAAGATTTTTGCCTTTAACTTTTGCCATCTCATAATCTCTGATGTTAGATGTTCTTACTGTACCTGGCTGGAGCTAGTTCCTCCTGTTGGTATGTAATCCTGTGTCAGCACTCTTCAGAGACCAGCTCTCTCCTGGCAAGATCATATATAGAGGAATGCAGAACATCCCCATCTCCTTGGTGCAAATGAAGGCAGAAGGACTCTGTCCCAGCTGCTCTGCCACTCCTGTGGCCTGTGCACTCCTAGTTGGTGAATATGCAACTTCTGATAAATTTCAAGTTTAGTAGAAACTCTGTTCTTATAGATGGCCTCATATAATACTGTTATAGAGCTGTATTCTACCAAACTCTCAAAGAAGACTTAATGTTAATATTCCTCAAATTTGTCTGCAAATAGTTTCTGTTTTTTGGATTTGTTTTTATTGTTGTTTTGTGGAGTGAAATTTTCCTTATGAATTTAGATCCTATTATAACCAGTACAATACTTAGAAACTTAATCCAAGAACATATGAAAAAGATCATTCATCATGATCAAGTAGGCTTCATCAAAGAGATGTTGGGATTATTTAACATGCTGTAAACTGATAATTCTCATCTATCATATAAACAAACTAAAAGAAAAAAATTAAAACAAAACTAAACAAAAAATTTCATGCTCATTTCATTAGATTGAGAAATGACCTTTAACAAAATCCAACACCCCTCATTATAAAAGTTGTCAAGAAATTAGAGATATAAGAGAGATACTTCAACACACACACACACACACACACACACACACACCAGTTTATAGCAAGCCCATAGACAGTGTCAACTTAAATCAAAAGCAACTCAAAAAATTCTACTAAAATATCAAAACACAACATTTCACTCTTTCCATAAATATTCAATATAGTACTTGAAATCTTCAGTAGAGCAATAAGAGAGGTTAAATAGATTAAAATAAGATACAATCTGGAAAGGAAGGTGTTACAGTATCTTGATTTGCAGATGCTATGGTATTATACATAAGCAACTCAAATTGTAGTAGAAAACTCCTAGAGCTGATAAACATAATCACTAAAATAGGTGGACACAAAATTAACATACAACTATAATTAGCCTTTTCTATATATAAAAATAATAAATGGTTTATGAATGAAATCAGTCAAACACCTTCTACAATAGCTTTAAATATATAAAATATCTTGGGATAACACTAACCAAAGAAGTGACAGATGTGTACTAGAGTATATACTAGAATATATAATAGTCTTTGAAGGAAGAAATTGAAGAAGAACCCAGAAATTGGAAATAACTTTTATAATCATGAATCAGTAGGATTGGTTATCCTAGCAAAAGCAATCTACAGATTTAATGAGGTTCCGATCAGAATTCTAACAAAATTATTGACAGATCTTGAAGTGACAGATTTCAAGTTCATATGGAAAAATATGTATTAAGGCAATCTAAATGAAACAGCAAATAACAGGGAGGAAACAACTTAACTGGTCATCTACTGTCACCAAATGAAGCTTACAGTCCTGGGTTTGGGTTACATCTAATTGACTTGGCCTAAGTAGCCCATGTGAGTCCCCAGCCCCCGCCTCAAGCTTTTGTAAGGCTTTAAGTTGCTTTCCAAAAATTCAGGGAAGATCAAATTTCTGAAGATGACGGCAACCCATCTCACTGAACAAGGGGTGGTAAGCAAATATTTACAAAGAACCTCTACCCTTTCCAATGTCTTTGTTACAAAAAGTACTGTGCATGTTATTAAAAGAGAAATGTACACCCAAAACCAAGCACAAACACTCTATCTAAAATAGTCTTCTACCTGCAAGTTATACCAGTACAATGGTAGCACAAACTTACAGTAGTCACAAACTAATAACTGAACTGACTTACAGCCAAATCCACAAGATGGCTTTTGAAGAAAACTTGACATGGATTGAGAGAATAAAAACCTGAGAATACATAGCTCAAGAACCTAGGCAAAATAAATAATACTTGTATAAAAATGAAAGAAAAATATAGTAATAAAATTACTCCTAATGATATTTTGGTACACTCATATCACTGCCTTGTTCAACTATCATTACAAAATCTTCCTCCTGAAGCATATGGGAAGAAATATACAGATCAATAGCCAAAATTTACATGAAAAATAATAGATCTTGGTATACTCAGCCCAAAATGGGGTTTCTCCCTCAAACCCCTCTTCCCAGAGCTAGGAAGCCCTGAGGAAAAGAAATCCAGAAGAATGTATGAGACAGAGATAATGGAGGATACCAGGAGAATATGACCCTGTAATTGAACATGAGCAGAATTCATATGAGTTTACAGGTACTAAAATAGCATGTCAAGGGCTATAGGTCTATACCAAGTCCTTTGCACTTATATTATGACTTCCAGTTTCTATAGGACTCCTAAGCATGCAATAACTGTGTACTTACTATTTTGTCATCTCCTGAGAGCTCTTCCTTCTTTTGATTTGTCCTGTCCAATTTCAGTGTGACAATTTTTGTTTTATATTAGTATAATGTAATTTGTTGTATTTTTTAAAGTAAGGAAGGAAAGAATGAAGGAAGAAAGGAAGGAAAAAGGAAAGAAAGAAAGAATATTAACTTAGTTACTAGGGAAAAGATTAACAACATATCTGTCATTTATACTTATTTATATTTTCTGAAAAGGAAAATATGTTTTTCTAATTGAATTATATTGAGTATATCAACAAGTCCAAATATGATCTCATTTTCATGAGTAGTTGATTAACAAAAAATGGAGACTACAAGTTTTTTTATGTGTTTATGCATGTATGCTTATATTGGGTTACAGTTTGATGTTTTGTTTTGTTTTGTTTTTCTTTTTAGAAGATGTGGGGTTTTTTGTTTTTGTTTGTTTGGTTGGTTTTTTGTTGTTGTTGTATTGGGTTTGAGTTCTTAATTTGGGTGAATAGATAAGAGGGTAAGGTTGGGAGATGGGAAGATTACGAACAAAATATATTTAAAATTTAAAATTATTATTTTATTTTTTATTAATCATTCTTGTTGTTTACAACTCAAATAATTCCCTTTACCAGTTACTTCTTTACAACATTCCTATCCCATCTGTCTTCTCCCTCTTCCTCTTTGCCTCTGTGAGGGTACTCCCCTATCCACCCACTCAATCCCACCCTACTGCTCCAGCATCCCACTAGGGTGGGGCATCAAACCTCCACAGGACCAAGGGCCTCCCCTCCCATTGATGTTAGACAAGGTCATCCTCTTCTACACATGTATCTGGAACCCTGGATTCCTCCCTGTACACTCCTTGGTTAGTATTCTAGTCCCTAATAGCACTGGGGGGGGGGGGGTCTGGGCAGCCAACATTGTTCTTGACATTTTTCTTCCTACGGGGTTGCAATTCCCTGCTCCATTCCTCCAGTCAGCTTCTGACCAGGGTTCCTAAGCTCAGTCTGATGATTGGCTGGAGCATCCACATCTGCATTGGTCAGGTACTGGCAGAACCTCCAAGGGAAAAGGCACACCAGAGTCCTCTTGGCAGCAGCAACAGTGTAGAGGTTTGTTATTTACAGACAGGACTCCTAGATGGAGCAGTCCCTAGATGGCTCTTCCTTCACTCTCTGCTCCATCTTTTCCTGTCTTTAATTTGAACAGGAACATTTCTGCATTAAAAGCATTGAGATGGGGGGTATACCCATCACTTGACTGGGGGCTATTCCTATGTATTGGAGGTGGTTTCTACAGGGTCTATCTCCACTTTGCTGTACATTTCAGCTAAAGTCATCCACATCGGGTCCTGGGAGCCTCTCACTTCCCAGGCATATGGGACCCCACAGATTGGGAAAAGATCTTTCTGAACCCAACATCCAATAGAGGGTTAATATCCAAAACATACAAAGAACTCAAGAAGATAGACTTCATAGAACCAAATTACCCTATTAAAATGGGGCAAATAGCTAAACAGAGAGTTCTCAATTGAGGAATCTTTAATGACTGAGAAGCACTTAAAAAAATGTTCAACATCTTTAGTCATCAGCAGAAGGCAAATTAAAATCACACTGAGATTCCACCTCATACCACTCAGAACGGCTAAGATCAAAAACTCAGGTGACAGCAGATAATGGAAAGGATGTGGAGAAAGAGGAACACTCCTCCACTGCTGATGTGACTGCAAGCTGGTAAAATCACATTTAAATCAATTTGGTGTTTCCTTGGAAAATTGGAAATAGTTCTTCATGAAGACCCAGCTATACTACTGCTGGGTATAAACCCAAAAGATGCTCCAATATATAACAAGGACACATGGTCCACTATGTTTATAGCAGCTTTATTTGTAATAGCCAGAAGCTGGAAACAACCCAGATGTTCCTCAACAGAAGAATGGATACAGCAAATGTGGTACATTTACACAATGGAGCACTACTCAGCTGTTAAAACCAATGACTTCATGAAATTCACAGGCAAATGCATGGAACTAGAAAATATCATTCTAAGTGAAGTAAACCAGACACAAAAGAACACACATGGTATGTACTCACCGATAAGTGGATATTGGCCCAAAATCTCTCAATGACCATGATACGACCCACAGATCATTTAGAGTTTAAGAGGAGGGAAGACCAGAGTATGAATGTTTCATTGCCTACATAGATGGGTGAACAACATGATTACAAGATTTGGAGGGAAGGGGGGCTTGGAGGGAGAGTGGAGGTGGAGATAAAAATGGGAGCAGGATCAGGTACTCAAGGGGATGGGAACAAGGTACAGAGGGACAGGAAATCAAACAAAAATTATTTTAAATAATAAAAATACTTTTAAAAATCAAGAAATAATTTAAAAATAACAACTCTTACCCTGAAAACAAAGCTGAAGAGTACTCTGAGTTTTCTCTATTGTATCTCCTACTTTATATTCCATTTTATCCAAGTTATTATTCAATTTTAAATTTAATTTATACATATATTATTTGTTTCTTTGTTTTTATTCTTTAATCTTTTTTTACAGTATAGTGTTCCCTTCTGGTGCACCCTCTTGATGGTTCCATATCCCATACCTCCTCTCCCTATCTCCAAAAGGATGACCCCACCAACCCACATCCACCACATTGGACATTCCCATTTCCTGGGGCCTCAAGTCTTGTGAGTGTTAGGTGCATCTTCTCTCACTGAGTCAAGACCACTCAGTCCTCTGCTGTATATGTGTAATGGGCCTCATATAAGCTGGTGTAAGCTGCCTGATTGGTGGCTCAGAATCTGAAAGATCATGGGGCTCCAGGTTAGTTGAGAATGCTGGTTCTCCTGTAGGGTTTCCCTCCTTCTCACTTCTTCCACCTTTTGCATAATTCATTCACAAGGGTCACTGGTTTCTGTCCATTAGTTGGGTGTATATATCTGCATCTGACTCTTTAAGCTATTTGTTGGGCCTTTCGGAGAACAGTTATGATAGGCTCCTATTTGTAAGCACACCATAGCATCAGTAATAGTGTCAGGCCTTGGGGCCTCCTCTTGTGATGGATACTAATTTCAGCATTTTGCTGGACATGCTTTCTCTTAGACTCTACTCCATTTTTGCCCCTGCAGTTTTTTGAGACAGAAACAATTCTGGGTCAGAGTTTTTGACTGTGTGGAATAACAACCATGTCCATCCACTTGATGCCCTGTCTTTCTACTAGAAGTGGACTCTATAAGTTCCCTCTCCCCACTCTAAGGCATTTTATCTAAAATCTTCTCCTTTTGAGTCTTGATTGTCTCTCTCTTCCCAGGTCTCTGGTACATTCTTGAAGTTGCTTGTTTCCATTCCTTCTGCTGGTTCTCAGAGATTCAGTCTTCACTACCCCAATACCTGATCATGTTCTGCTCTTTCCCTCACCATCCTATTTTTCACCCAGGTCCTCCCGTCCCTCTCCCTGTGCCCCTATGGTTGCTTTGTTCTCCTTCTCAAAAACCCAATAAAAAATATACTGTATTTTAATGGTGAGTTTTAATCCACTTATTTAATCTGTCCATATCCACTAATAAAATAACTGCAATTAAAATATAGTAGTTATGGGGAAAGAGAGCAAAACAAATATTAGATCTGAGAGACAAGAGTGAGAACACTGAAACCATTGACAATTTATTGACATGTTCTCAAAATAAATTGGGATAAAATTTTTTGACACATGCTTCTCTGTACAATTCTTAGATACTAAAATATAGATCAATTCCTTGAACAAATGTTTATAAAATTCTCTTAGAAATTGGGACTGTGTTATATCTAATTGAGTTGTTAGTCAAAGAAGCCCCATGGTAATCACCAAACAACCAAGGTTACT
>JADRCD010204843.1:29397-46681 GCA_019843815.1 Montemys delectorum | reverse complement strand
ACTTCTTGAGTTCTTTGTATACATTGGATATTAGCCCTCTATCAGATATAGGGTTGGTAAAGATCTTTTCCCAATTTGTTGGTCACCATTTTGTCCTATTGACAGTGTCTTTTGCCTTACAGAAGCTTTGCAACTGTATGAGGTCCCATTTGTCAATTCTTGATCTTAGAGCAGAAGCTATTGGCGTTTTCTTCAGGAAATTTTCCCCTGTGCCTATTTGCTCGAGGTTCTTCCCCACTTTATTTTCTATAAGTTTCAATGTATCTGGTTTGATGTGGAGGTCCCTGATCCACTTGGACTTGAGCTTTGTACAAGGAGATAGGAATGGGTCATTTTGCATTTTTCTACATGTTGACCGCCAGTTGAGCCAGCACCATCTGTTGAAAATGCTGTCTTTTTTCCACTGTATGTTTTAGCTCCTTTGTCAAAGATCAAGTGACCATAGGTGCATGGGTTCATTTCTGGGTCTTCAATTCTGTTCCATTGATCTACCTGCCTGTCACTGTACCAATAACATGCAGTTTTTATCACAATTTCTCTGTAGTACAGCTTAAGGTCCGGAATTGTGATTCCACCAGAGGTTCTTTTATTGTAGAGAATAGTTTTGGCTATCCTGGGTCTTTTGTTATTCCAGATGAATTTGCAAATTGCTCTTTCTAAGTCTGTGAAGAATTGAGTTGGAATTTTGATGGGGATTGCATTGAATCTGTAGATTGCCTTTGGTAAGATGGTCATTTTTACTATATTAATCCTGCCAACCATGAGCATGGGAGATCTTTCCATCTTCTGAGATCTTCCTCCATTTCCTTCTTCAGAGACTTGAAGTTCTTGTCAAACAGATCTTCTACTTGCTTAGTTAGAGTTACACCGAGGTATTTTACATTATTTGTAACTATTGTGAAGGGTGTTGTTTCCCTAATTTCTTTCTCCACCTGTTTATCCTTTGTGTAGAGGAAGGCCTCTGATTTGCTTGAGTTAATTTTATATCCAGCTACTTTGCTGAAGTTGTTTATCAGGTTTAGGAGCTCTCTGGTGGAATTTTTGGGGTCACTTAAGTATACTATGATATCATCAGCAAATAGTGATAATTTGACTTCTTCCTTTCCAATTCGTATCCCTTTGATCTCCTTTTGTTGCCTAATCGCTCTGGCTAGAACTTCAAGTACAATATTGAATAGGTAGGGAGAGAGTGGGCAGCCTTGTCTAGTCCCTGATTTTAGTGGGATTGCTTCAAGTTTCTCTCCATTTAGTTTGATGTTGGCTACTGGTTTCCTGTATACTGCTTTTACTATGTTCAAGTATGGGCCTTGAATTCCTGATCTTTCTAAAACTTTTATCATGAAGGGATGTTGGATTTTGTCAAATGCTTTCTCAGCTTCTAGTGAGATGATCATATAATTTTTTTCTTTGAGTTTGTTTATGTAGTGAATTACATTGATGGATTTCTGTATATTGAACCATCCCTGCATACCTGGGATTAAGCCTACTTGATCATGGTGAATGATCGTCTTGATGTGTTCTTTGATTCAGTTCGCAAGAATTTTGTTGAGTATTTTTGCATCAATATTCATAAGAGAAATTGGTCTGAAATTTTCTTTCTTTGTTAGGTCTTTATGTGGTTTAGGTATAAGAGTAATTGTAACTTCATAGAACGAATTGGGTAGAGTACCTTCAGTTTCTATTTTGTTGAATAATTTGAGGAGTATTGGTATTAGGTCTTCTTTGAAGGTTTGATAAAACTCTGCACTAAAACCATCTGGTCCTGGGCTTTTTTTGGTTGGGAGACTATTAATGACTGTTTCTATTTCATTAGCAGATATGGGGTTGTTTAGATCGTTGATCTGATCTTGATTTAACTTTGGTACCTGGTATCTGTCTAGAAAATTGTCCATTTCATCCAGGTTTTCCAGTTTTGTTGAGTATAGGCTTTTGTAGTAGGATCTCATGATATTTTGTATTTCCTCAGTGTCTGTTGTTATATTTCCTTTTTCATTTCTGATCTTGTTAATTAGTAAACTATCTCTGTGTTCTCTAGTTAGTCTGGCTAAGGGTTTATCTATTTTGTTGACTTTCTCAAAGAACCAGCTCCTGGTTTGGTTTATACTTTGTATAGTTCTTTTTGTTTCTATTTGGTTAATTTCAGCCCTGAGTTTGATTATTTCCTGCCTTTGACTCCTCTTGGGTGAATTTGCTTCTTTTTGTTCTAGTGCTTTCAGTTGTGCTGTCAAATTGCTGGTGTATGTTCTCTCCAGTGTCTTTTTGGAGGCACTTAAAGCTATGAGTTTTCCTCTTAGGACTGCTTTCATTGTGTCCCATAGGTTTGAGTATGTTGTGGCTTCAATTTCACTAAATTCTAGAAAGTCTTTAATTTCTTTCTTTATTTCTTCCTTGACCAAGTTATCATTGAGTAGAGTGTTGTTAAGCTTACACGTATATGTGGGCATTCTATTGTTTATATTGTTATTTAGGAGCAACCTTAGACCATGGTGATCTGATAGGATACAAGGGATTATTTCAATCTTCTGTATCTGTGGAGGCCTGATTTGTGACCAATTATATGGTCAATTTTGGAGAAGGTACCATGAGGTGCTGAGAAGAAGGTATATCCTTTTGTTTTAGGATAAAAAGTTCTATAGATATCTGTTAAATCCATCTGTTTCATGACTTCCGTTAGTCTCACTGTGTCTTTGTTTAGTTTCTGTTTCCATGATCTGTCCATTGCAGAGAGTGGGGTGTTGAAATCTCCTACTATTACTGTGTGCATTGTAATGTGTGCTTTGAGCTTTAGTAAAGTTTCTTTTATGAATGTAGATGCCCTTGCATTTGGAGCATAGAGGTTCAGAATTGAGCGTTGATCTTGGTAGATCATACCTTTGATGAATATGAAGTGTCCTCCTTATCTTTTTTGATCACTTTAGGGTGAAAGTCGATTTTATTCAATATTCAAATGGCTACTCCAGCTTTTTTATTGTGACCATTGGCTTGGAGAATTGTTTTCCAGCCTTTTATTCTGAGGTAGTATCTGTCTTTGTCACTGAGGTGGGTTTCCTGTATGCAGCAAAATGTTGGGTCCTGTTTACATACCCAATCTGATAGTCTATGTCTTTTTATTGGTGAATTGAGTCCATTGATGTTAATAGATATTAAGGAAAAGTAATTGTTGCTTCCTGTTAGTTTTGTAGTTAGAGCTGGCATTCCATTGATGTCTCTATCTTCTTTTAGTTTTGTTGAAAGATTACATTTTTGCTTTTTCAGGGATGTAGTTCCCCTCCTTGTGTTGGAGTTTTCCATTTAATACCCTTTGAAGGGCTGGATTTGTGGAAACATATTGTGTAAATTTGGTTTTGTCATAGAATACTTTGGTTTCTCCATCTATGATGATTGAGCGTTTTGCTGAGTATAGTAGTCTGCCCAGGATCTTCTAGTTTTCATAGTCTCTGGTGAGAAGTCTGGTGTAATTCTGATAGGCCTGCCTTTATATGTTACTTGACCTTTTTCCCTTACTGCTTTTAGTATTCTTTCTTTGTTTTGTGCATTTGGTGTTTTGACTATTATGTGGTGGGAGGAATTTCTTTTCTCGTCCAGTCTAATTGGAATTCTATAGGCTTCTTGTATGTTCATGGGCATCTCTTTCTTTAGGTTAGAGAAGTTTTCTTCTATAATTTTGTTGAAGATATTTACTGGCCCTTTAAGTTGGCAGTCTTCACTCTCTTCTATACCTATTATCCTTAGGTTTGGCCTTCTCATTGTGTCTTGGATTTCCTGGATGTTTTGGGTTATGGTCTTTTTGCATTTTGCATTTTCTTTGACTGTTCTGTCAATGTTGTCCATGTTATCTTCTGCCCCTGAGATTCTCTCTTCTATCTCTTGTATTCTGTTGGTGATGCTTGCATCTATGTTTCCTGACTTTTTTCCTAAGATTTCTAACTCCAGGGTTGTCTCTTTTTGTGATTTCTTTATTGTTTCTACTTCCATTTTTAGGTCCTGAATGGTTTTACTCAATTCCTTCACCTGTTTGTTTGTGTTTTCCTGCAATTCCTTAAGGGATTTTGGGGTTTGCTCTTTAAGGGCTTCTACTTGTTTACTTGTGATCTCCTGTAATTCTTTATGGGATTTTTTTTTGTTTCCTCTTTAAGGGCTTGTACCTCTTTATCTGTGTTCTCCTGTATTTCTTTAAGGGAGTTATTTATGTCCTTCTTAAGTTCCTCTATCAGCATTGTGAGATATGTTTTTAGATCCAAATCTTGCTTTTCCGGTGTTTTGGGATATCCAGGGCTTGCTGTAGTGGGAGTACTAGGTTCTGGTGAAGTCAAGGAGTCTTGGTTTCTGTTGGTAGGATTCTTGCGTTTGCCTTTCGCCATCTCTTGATCTATGGTGTTAGATGTTCTTGGTGTCTCTGACTAGAGCTTGTCCTGTCCTTGCTGCCCTGCAACTCCCCTTCGACTCCTGAGGCCTGTGCCTCCCAGCTGGTCCCGCCTTAGAAAGTCACCAGAGAGAGAGAGAGATGGTCGCTGATCCAGCTCTGTCACTCTGAAGCTGAGAGGATCCTGTCCCTATAGCCCTGCGACTCCCCTGCAATTCCTGAGGCCTGTGCCTCCTGGCTTGTCCTGCCTGAGTCCTTGGGCTGAAGCCCGCCCTGGAGTCAGTCCCTCCACTAGCGGGGAGGGGGCAGAGATGGTTGCTGATCCAGCTCTGTCACTCTGAAGCTGAGAGGATCCTGTCCCTGCAGCCTGTGATTTCCCTGTAATTCCTGAGGCCTGTCCATATACTAACTTTTATAGTACAGTATAGTATAGTATAGTATAGTATGGTATATATAGTAACATATGTGTACAAAGTTGTATATAGTGACTCAAGTTCATAAGTCCTACAAGCTTTTCACTAACCAGAGTCATAGAGATTTCTGACATGGCCAGATATGATAAAATGAAGTGATCCGCCAAAGCTCTGATCAGCAGCTGAGTGATTACTGGAGGAGTCCTAGAACGTATGTTCAGAAAGTTTTCAATTGTTATTTGTTTATATGAGCATGTGCACAGGGACATATGAATGTTGCAACTTGTGCAGTTCGGAGGACAACTCGTAGAGGTCCTGGGGATTAAGCTGATTCATCTGGCTTACTGGCAAGAGCTTATTCTTTCTCATTCATACCACTGACCCAGAAGTATGTTTGAATCAGCACAATGCAGACTTATAACATGTCTATGCAGGGTAAGAATGCATCGCTCAGAAGCAAGCACTGTACCACTTAACTATATCATCAGCTCTGAAATTATTCCTTCTCCTTCCAGCTATGCTCATCATCTGATCTAGAAATCACACCTCTAGATGATCATTCTAGATAAATAATCAAAGGGAAGTGAATGCTATATAAGATGCTCATTACAATACTGTGCATATAACTGTAGATATAGAAGAAACCTGGCTATCCAGCAGTGGAGAAATAGTTAAACAGGAATCTATCCACTTCGTAAAAAATATGCAATCATTAAATAGTGTAACACACTATCAAAACGTGTCCCACTGAACAGTCCAGTCCTAACCAACTCAGCTACTGTTGTGTCCCTGGCATACTCATGATGCCACCAGAGCTTAAAGGTACACATGACATGTTGCATAGACTTTTGGGTTCCTGAGTTAATTACTAGTCCCCATCTAAGTGACCACCAGCTATGCTTCGTCACCATTTCTATCAGCCACATAAGGCAGAGGCATTTCTTCACGGATGTGGCGAGGCATTTCTTCATGGATGTGGCGTTCTGCCACCCTGTTCAAGTCATTGTGGAGAGCCTCTGCAGGAAGTTTGAGGTATCCCTATGTCTCAGTGAATCTCTCTGCTGTAGAATCATGATTTTCAGCTTTGCAGCCCTGAGATGTATCCCATGTATGAATAGAAGTCTTTGTATTACAAAAGTAACTCATCAGCCTCTATGCCATGAAGAAGAAATGTTCATCTTCCAGGGTGCACACATGTAAGCCACCCCTTTAAAATCAGCCCCCTTCAACCGCATTGAGTGCGTTTCTGTGTGGGATGCATCAATGTCCATTAATTGCAAGAAGAAGAGGAGCTGAAATTCCAATGGCAAAATCTGTAAAAGTAAATGTACAAAGAAAAAAGGGAGCATCTGTTCAACGCACGCGACGTTGGAATTTAATTTTACCTCTGCACTGCTTTTGTGGGGTTGCAGCGCTGGAGCAGAGCGCATAAGCATGGCCGTGCCGTGTCAGCAGGTGCATGCCACCAAATTACTGCTTTTCATTTGCATATTCATCTGCTAAGAAGCATGTCATTATCATATCAAAGGGATACTAAGCAACATCTAGCTTGGAGAGATGTGGCATAGCTTCAATAGGAGCAATTAATGCAAGATGAGGACTCTCTGTCATGTCTCCCAAGGCTTGCTGTAATCGGGCTGATTATTGGAGACCAATAAGACCAGGGCCCAGTTGGCACCAAACAGGGGAAGAACTGGAAAGAGGCCGTTTGTCCTCTTCACTGTACACTTGACAGCAACAGGAAGCTCTGGTCACTCCAAAGAATGCTGTTCATGTTATTCACGCTGCAATGAACTCCCATCTGTTTCTGTTGTTACAAAATGACCAAATGCTGCCTCTAAGTAGTTATATATTAAAAAATATTAATCTAGGTTCCCAAAAGCACATATAAGAATAGGAAAATGGTGTTAAAATTACATTTACAAATATATTGGCACTTAGTAAATTCTATTTGTATAAGCTCCACCCTCCTTTGCACACTGGAACACCTATGCTCTGGGCATGCAGATATGACCCCTTATCAAACCCTGCTAACAGATAGTGCACAGAGATCTGTAAAACAGACTGAACTGATGGAACACTGACTTTTCAGTTGTTTGTAAGATGAAGAAAGTTCACCACATTTAAAACTGTCCTCTGGTTTCTCAAGGCTGCCCAGTAGTATCCTCAGGAGCCAAAGTTTGCAGTTCTGGTCGGCTCATCTCCCCTTTCCTCTTTCCATGGTAATCTAACAAGGTGCCACCTAGAACAAGTTCTTAAATACTTGAATGAGGGAAATCTAAACAAACCTTCCATTGCCCTGTTGGTTATAAGTTGAACTTATACAAAGCAGGAGCCAGTAGCTTGTTTCCTCTAGTGTTGAGAATGAGGTGCTGTGTGCGCATGTGCTTCAGCTCATTTAAGTCAACAAATACATGTGAACATTTACGGGCCAAATGCTTCTATAGCACTGAGGACGCAGCTGTGAACAAACAAGCCAAGGACTGCCCCAGAGTTCATGTTCGCATAGGGACCAGTGTATGAATAGTCTCCCCAGGTACGTGCCTGATGAGAAGTGCAAGGATGGTGGTCCTGGGAGCAGCTCAGCTACACCTGCCTATACTCATGTAAGCAATGTGAAGAACACAAAGCTAACCTTGGAAGCCATAGACCTGTAAGTACACAGTAACTCACGATCCCTCAAGATCTGATGTCCTCTTCTGACTCAGTGGCCACCAGGCACATACATGCAGGCAGACACGTAAAGTAAAAATGCATGACCCTTAAAAACAAACAAATAAACAAAAAGCCAAAATAAAAACAACAACAAAATGACTTATAAATAAATTGTCAGTAGACTTGGAACCAAAACTTCAAATAAGAGAGTATTTTAAATAACTGTGCAGCTTTCCCAGCACCTTGAAACACCGTCCCAAGCCAATAAAGGCAGGCTAGCCCAGCTGCCAGCACCACCATGGATCTATCCCCTCATAGCCTTGGGAGGACACTTTCGAAGACAAGTGGTACAGAACACTGCAAACATGAAACGAAACACAGAAGAGCTCATGTCTCGAGTGACCCAGTTGGGAACTGGCTGGCTCCGATAGAACGTCAGGATTTTTTGTTGCCAACAGTCACAGTTGAGTCACTGATACTCAACACCCAATGGTTCGCTCCAGTAGCCCTTTGCCCCTGGTTCACTCCAGTAGCCCTTTGCCCCTGAACGTGACTATCAGAAGTTGGGTGGTTGTAACTTGTCATTCCGAGCCTGAAATCAATTTCCCTACTGCCTCTTCGTCATACTCTCCGCTGAGTTGAGTGTTAAATAAAATTTATCATGGCAAAGGGTCAGGAGTTTACACAAGTGCCACAAATGTTATTTCTTTGCTGACATTTTACCACTCAGACTGATTTTTTTCTAACACACTACACACACACACACACACACACACACACACACATACACACACCAGATGGTTACCTTTGCTCTTAAACTTTCCTTGTGAGGTTTTGTTGTGTGAGTTTCTATGGAAAGATAAAAAAGGTTTGACTTCTACTCACCCCGAGCATATACTTCAACACTCCCAGAGTCCAGTGGCGTCATGGTATTTGGAAGGCTAAGACAACAGGAGCCATGTAGAAGAACTAAGCTGTTATGGCATAATTCAAATAGTCAGAGATAACTTTTTATGTCCACAAAGAAGAAAAAAGCTATGAGTGTTAATCACTATAAATAACTAGATACGGAAAAAGAAGAATTCAGCACACACCAGATTTACTGGGTAGGGGAGAAGGGAAACACCAATCATTCTTATCTAACTGGTGAAATGGTTTTAAATATGCTGGTTTGCATGTGTGGCCCCTCTATAGTATCAGTGCTCTACTTTGCTTGATTAAATTGTTGGGGGAAATTCAATGTAATTTTCTGTGCAACAATTCGAATATGGAGGGGACAAGAGAGGAGCATGCAAGCGGAGAGAATCATTATTGAGTCATGGCAAAATGTTCCATAATTTTTGCTTGAAAATAAACACCGTGCATCACAGATGAGTATTTGTTTTCAGAGGACTCTTTCTCTTAGAAAAGCATGTTGATTCCTTCCTCCTTCGGAATGTGTTTCCCGCCAGTGCACTGATAAGAAGTCTACAGAAAAGCCGGTTTGATGGCAGAGGCATCACCGCCTAAAATTAGAGCATTTGCTTCAGACACGACTTTCCGCAGCACATCCAAACACCACCAAGACTGGTGATGAGGCAAAGCTTCAGACAGCCCAGTTCTCTGTGTGAGCAGAACAGGAAACAGGATGTTTCAAAGTCTGTGTCATCATCCATTCGGAAGCCAGGGATGGGCTTGGCTTTGCCAGAATCAAGGTCGTGGTGTGTGGAGTTCTGATTTCATTTCAATGACAAATATTTACTTTGAGAATAAAACCTAAGTGTGAGAAATATGAGTGTAATACAAGGACTGGTTCCTGGGCTGGGGAGATGGCTCAGTAGATAAAGGGTTTGCTTTGTAGGCTTAAAGGACTGAGTTTGGGTCCCCAGTGTACTGGTAGCCATCTGTAACCCAGCACTGGGGAGATGGGGATAGAGATGCCTAGAGCTCATGGCCAACCTAACAGATGGGCTTGGTGAGAGATCCTACCTCAAAAAGAAGGCAGATAGTAATTGAGGGATAACATAGAGTCTACTTCTGACAGTCCTGGGAACATACACACACATATTAATATATGATACACCACACGTGCACTGCATGTCACACACACACACACACACACACACACACATTAACACATGCACATACCACATACACAAATACATACATACACACATAAACATGTCCACACACCACACACATACCACTACCCCACATATATGCAGGTACTGGATAGATTTTTTTTTTTTGTCAACTTGACACAAGCTAAAGTCATCTGATTGGAGGGAACCTCAATCATGAAAATGCCTGCGTAGCATCAGGCTGTCCACAAGCTGCTACAGCATTTTCTCTGTCTAATCACATTAGGGCAGTGTCAGGCCTGTGATTGGACAGGAATAGAGAGGTGGAGCTAGAGTTGGAGGAGGAAAAAAAATGTCAAGGGTGGTAGGAGAAAAGTCGGATCATGGAGACAGACGATGAGGACAAGCCAGACCCCAGGAGGTTATACAATCAAACAAAGGTTTTCACAAAATCGATTAATTGGGTTAGAATAATGTCTTTATTATTTGGTTCTAAAATTATTGTATTGCATCTTGTAATTTTGATCTTATTATTATATCTATATAATGTTATCTATATAATATATCTATATAATATATATATCTAATAATATCTATATAATAATATTATCTATATAATAGATAATATTATTATATTAATATATATTAAATCTGATTGAATATTAAGGCCTTAAGAGTCATGCTTTACTTACTGGGTCTTAGGCACTATTTAGATGAATGATTGTGGGGTGTGTAAAGAGTTGCATGTAAGCGAGATGTTTTTAATAGCTGGGAGAGAATAATAAGAGCCTGCCAAGATGTAGCCCTGTGGGAATGTGAGTTTGTGGGGTAGATCCATTTTTTTAAATTCCCCAAAACAACAAGCCTGTAGGGCATTTCCTTACTTAGTGATTGGTGGTAAGGGCCCAGCTCGTGGTGGGTGGTGCTCTCTCTGGGCTGGCTCTATAACAAAGCGGGCTGAGCAACCCATGAGGAGCAAGCGAGGAAGCAACATCCCTCCACGGCCTCTGCACTAGCTCCGGCCTCCACGTCCTGAATTTTTTTCAGTTTCTGTCCTGACTTCCTTCAGTGATAGACTACAGTGTGGAAGGATAAGCCAAATAAACCCTTTCCTCCCAACTTTCTTTTTGGTTGTGGTGTTTCAACACAACCCTAAATAAGGCAACACACATATATACACATATACCACACCCACACCCACACATACATACACCACATATATACATTATACATATAGGTACACACATATACCACATACATATACAAACACACACATACCACATACATACATACACAAACGCAATTGTCTTATGGCTTCTGTTTCTGTGAAGGGACACCATGACCACGGCAACTCATAAAGGAAAGCGTTTAATTGGGGCTGGCTTAAAGTTTAAAGATTTAGTTCACTGTCATCATGATGGGAAATATGGCAGCATGCAGGCAGACACGGTGCTGGAGAAGTAGCTGAGAGTTCTACATCCGGACCGGCAGGCAGAAGAAGCAGAGAGTGACACTGGACCAAGCTTGAGCTTCAGAAACCCCAAAGTTCACCCCCAGTGTTGTGCGAAATATTTAAAAAGCAATCCACGCTATGCTGGCAGGGCTCTGGCAGGCAGGCAGACTCTCTGACCTGGAGCTTCAAAATCTCTCCACCAGACTTGCTAAGTGCCCACTAGCAGGTCACTAGCATGCCAACCCCACACTTCCAAATTCAAATTCCCACGACCTTTTGGGGTGCACTTCTTGCAAACCTACACTTTGCTGTCATACCTTTCTCTCTGGAACCTAGTTGAGCTGCCGCATGAAGGAAAACACCACACAAATTTAGTTCAAACTCAACAGGTAACTCAATCACTAGGCGCAGCAACTAGCATTCTAATTTTGTAAGCTATACTAAATATAACTGCTCTGGTGGTGAATCCTGGCAGATCCACCACCTCTTGTTAGCTACATTTTTACCTCCATCTGTCTCCCTTCGAAGAGCCAGACCTTTTCCTGCCTCTCCTCTTACCTTCTCTGACCCGGAAGTCCCATCTACTCCTCGCTCAGTGATTGGTTCCTAGAAATCTTAATTGTTTCACAAGAAGTCACTTGAGTACCTGACTCACTCCTCATCCCAGGCAGCCCTCTTGGGGAAGTGGAATTAGCATGTCTTCTGTTGGGTAAACTGCACAAGTCCCTGGCACTGAGTCCCTGTCACTCCTCTAAAAACCTTAGCATGGCCTTGCCTGCCAGTAACCCCAGTACTGAGGGGACTGAGGCAGAAGAAACAAGGCTGATCACTGGCCAGATAGTCTAGCCAATTAATGAACTCCACCTCAGTGACAGAAGTCAGCTGGGTCCTGGGACAAGATGGCTCAGTAAGGAAAGGTGCTTTTCCCTAAGCCTGGCAACCTGAGTGTGATCACTGGAACCCATGGGTAGAAAGAGAGAAACAACACCCACAAGTTGTCTTCCAGCCTCAGCATGTACACTATGGTACTTGCCTGACATCTCTCACATAAAACAATACATAGAATTTTAAATTATAAAGTGGAAAGTACTAGAGAATAGCTGCTGATGTTGACCTTTGTCTCCACCCATGTGTGCTGGTGCAGGCTTGTGCATCACATACAAACATACAGAAATATACACGTACACATGCATGAACACATGCACACACACACATATGATATTCATGCATCACTTCCTCCAAGTCCCAGGGGACATCACGGAAGAAGAGGCAGAAGACTGGAAGAGCTGGGAAGAAGTCGGTGGGCTGCTGTCTTCCAGGCACAGCACGCCTGTTAGACTCCTGAACTCTCAGGTGTTGTGATTACCCATACAAAATGGAGCCTGTTGCCATTCTGTCATAAGTGGAGAGGAAATCACAAGGTCTCACCCCTCCACAAAGACTTGGATGTGGGTAGGAGTTGCTAGGAGACAGGCATTTTTTTCAGTGGCATAGGCACTGGTAAGTTGCCCATGTCCATGCAAATATGATGCACGTTTCTGTAGGTAGGGAGGCCCATTGGTTGCTGGGTGTTTCTTTCCTGACCAACCTACTCAAGGCAGCCAGCACCCGCTCCTCAATGCTCTACCTTCCTATGCTTAGGATTTTAGGCCTAAAGGTCTCTTGTTTAGTCATTTTCGTCATTTGCTGGCAGCTGGCCTCCCATACTAAAAGACAAAGTGTGTGCTTCACTTCTGTCTCTTGGCAAAGCTTGGCACAGACTGTGGCATCTATCAGGTGTGCAGTAAGTAGTCTTGTGTAAGACCAACTGTGGCTTTCACTGACATAATACAGTTGTGTGCCAGGCTCTGTTCCAGCATCCACACCTAGTAACTTGTTTAATCTTTGCCACAGTCCTGTAAAGTGGATAGAATGATTAGTGTCTCCTTCTTTTCAGGAAAGAAAATACAGGCTCAGAGAGTCAAAATAGCCAATCCGAATATTAACAGCAATTAGATGGCAGAAAGTGTTGCAAACTCAGAGTCTGCTCTTAGCCCTACAATGTGTTGCTTCTGCAAGTGGAATCCCTGATGAAATTACAAAGATAGAGAATTGTTTCAGGGGATAAAAAGGCTACAGGAGAATGTTAAATAGAAAACCAAGAGTTTGCTCTGATGGAAGCATTCTAAGCACAGGGAAGAATATTCAATATTGATGGGAGAGTGAGTGCCTGGCATACAAAAGGCTATGGCTCCCACCACAGAGGCGACCCTGCTTCCACCACACACAGCATTGATGTTTTTCTGCCTTTTTGAGTCATTTGTTGAGGAGATTTATCTTTTTACATTTTCATCTCTCTAAAATTTTAAGAAGATCTTACATACACATACACTAAATTTTAACATCTTTTCCTGGAAGTGGATGTGACAATAAAATAAAATAAAATAAAATAAAATAAAATAAAATAAAACAAAACAAAAGTCTTTCAAAATCTCAAATCTCAACCAAACATGGTGGTGCACACCTTTGATCCTAGCACTTGAGAAGCAGAGGCAGGAGGATTTCTGTGAGTTCCTAGCCAGCCTGGTCAACTCCAGGACAGCCAAGAGTACAAAGAGACCCAGTCTCAAAAAAAGAAAAAAGAAAAGACAGGCAGGCAGGCAAGCAGGAAGGGAAAGGGGGAGGGAGGGAGGAAGAAAGGGAAGGAGGGAAGGAAGGAAGGAAGGAAGGAAGGAAGGAAGGAAGGGAGGGAGGGAGGGAGGGAGGGAGGGAGGGAGGGAGGGAGGGAGGAAGGAAGGAAGGAAGGAAGGAAGGAGAAAATAAATATCAGATCTCGATAACTTTTTAAATGCTGTCTGAAGCTCAGAGGTACACTGGGAAAGAGAATTCTTGGTCTCTGGAGTCTGAGAGGTCTGAGGAAGTTCTGACCCACCAGGAAGCACAGGACCCCTTCCCACACTCACTTTCTCACGGTCGGTCGGTCGGTCGTTTAGCTTTAATACTTGGGGAATTTCCCTCCGCATTGAAGTCAGCTCCTTCATGACTGCTTTCTTCCTCAGCTCGGCTCACTTAGGCCGATTGATTCATTTCAGCTGATCAACTGAGCTTGATTTTGATGAGACCAAAGCATTCTGTAATCCAAATAGCTGCCCGCTCTGTCCCTGAGGCTGTGATTGTATTGATGCCTGGGTCAGTATGGGAACAAGCAGCACCTTAGCACTGATTTTTTTAAACCTAAAATATTAAGTCTTTCCACTAGGAACTGGCTTTTTAACCATACTATATTTTTTCATTAACTATAAAAATAATTGGGCCTAGAGAAATGGCTCTGTGGTTAAGAGTACATACAAGACCCCAGTTTAGTTTCCTGTACTCACTTGGGATAACTCACATCTGCCTGTATCTATCTCTAGCTCCAAGGGGTCTAACCCTCTCTTCTGAACTCTGCAGGCATTGCACACATGAGACATCACACACACACACAGATATAAGTCTTTTGAACTTTTTCAATTTTGCATGATAATTCTCTTTGTAGAAAGCCTATTTACTTTCCAAAGCACTTGATTTTTACTTCATTACATATAACATAATGTTTTAAATTCATTTGATAGTTGCTTTTGCTAATATGTTGATTTTATTGCTAGCATTCCTTGAACTTTTACTTATTAATTCCAAGAGTTTATCCTTAGATTATTTTATATTTTATGCATATACAATGTCATCTGTATATAATAATGATTTTATTTATTCCTTTCTGTCTTTTTCTTGTCCTATCACACTACCTAAGAGCCCGAATACAAATTTAAATAATATTAATAAAGGGAATAAAAATTTCATTCCAAATTTTAACAGCAAATCTTTTAATATTTCATCATACTCAATGTTTGTAGATGTCTTTCTCAGCTGTCTTAGTCTGCTGAACCCAGCAAAACAAAATGCCAAAAACTACATAAAAAGTGGATTCTTTCTCAGGGTCTGACCCAGTCAGGGTATGTGAGGGATCTCCTCCTGTTGTGCAGACATCCGTCTTCTTGCCATGTCTCCAAGTAGCTTTTTGATTTTCTTTTCTTTTCTTTTCTTTTCTTTTAACCCCTGAGGTTTAAGTTCAGGTGTTGTGACGAAGCTGTAGCCATTGGGACTGCACTCCACAGCTCTACAATTTGATTGGTTGGGGTTTTCTGTAGTGGTCTCTGTTTGTTGCAAAGAGAACTTCCCTCGGGGAAAGGGTAGTGAAGCCTCCAGCTATCTGTGGGTATGATAGCAAATGTTTAGAGATGGTTGTCAGGGGTTGTGTTGGTCTTCTGATGTTGTGGTTGCAGGCTCTCCTCCAAGATTCGTGCCTTCACTAGCTCTGGGTAGTTGGCTAGGTTTCCAATACCAGGCATGATCTCTCTCTTATTGAGAAGTCTTAAGTTCAATTAGAGAGCTGTTTTTACTGCCAAGATGTGTGTGCTACTACACACCCAGAGGAAAATTACCTAACATTTCAAAAAGTAGTTCTGAGGATGCAGCTTAGTAAGAAAGCACTTGCCTAGCACGGGAGAAACTGTGGTTTTGATCTCCAGCAACACACGCACACATGCACACACAAGCACATACATGTACACATGCACACACAAGCACATACATGCACACATATGTACACACATGGGCACATGCAAGTCTGCACACACACAATGATAAAATATGACATGTTTCTGTGATTAAGTTAAACCGTAACAAAAAATACTTTGGAAAAACTATTTGGCAGGCTTTCAAATACTACACCAAATATTTTAAGGCATATGCCATCTGTAAATATCAAAATATTTTGAAACTAGAATTTCTGAAAATCCATGTGCTAGCCTATCAAGAAGCTAGAAAAGGAATAACAGTACAAAATTGACCCAGGTCAATTTTATTGGAAATTTATATGAAGCAGGTGTTTTGCAAAAACCTGCAAGTTACTAAATTGCTATATAAAACGATAGAAAGTCCTAACAAATTAATAACCATTTAAATTTTTCCTATTTTTATTTCAAACCAGAATAAGAAACAGGGCAAGGAAAAAAGGAGAAGAAAGGAATTTGAGCTGGTAGGGGAATAGACAAAAGGGGCAGAGCAAGGGCGGGAAGAAGACCTTGCGTAGGCTGCTTTGGCTGAATCTCTTCCAGACTATCTGTGTTCCATATCAGCTGCAGAACATTCCACAGCAGGGGGCGCTTCCTCAGAGAAAGATCGTTATAAGGGAGATCAAGCTTTCCCAGGGCCTTCAGGGCAAGACAGTGGTATTGGGTAGGAGATGGGAAGGATGGTTTGACTAGAGTGCAAATAGCTCAATGCTAAGCCAAGGCTATCTATGACTATAGATACTCTCCAACTGCTGTACCTCTAGAAATTATCCTCTTATCAGGGTAGCAGGAAGCAGGACACAGAAAACCTTAAAGTCACTGAAGCTGAGCTGTGCTGGGTGCATAGACATCCAAGCAACCCAAAACTGAGACAAGAAACCCTGGAGCCAAAAAGAGATGCTGGCAAATGAGAGACAGAGACAGAGAGACAGAGACAGAGAGAGACCAAGACAGAGGGGGGTGGGAATTTGATTCAACCACAAGGAATATTCCTATGCCAGCCATAAGAATAATGTATGGAACTGTAGATCATCTTGTTTCGTGACATAAACCAGATACAGACAGATAAGTGTCATGTTTTTTCTCAAATGCTTGGCTAAAATTTAAGTTTACATACAACGTGAGTAGAAAATGAACTATGGGAAGAACAAAAATGGGGCATAAAAGAAGAGGATGGGGTGAAAAAAAATGAATCCTGTGTGTTTTCTCTCCTTGCAGAAGCAGGGTAGGGGGAGAGTAGAGAGGGCTAAGAGGGGAGAAGGTAGTGAACATAGCAAAGCAAAATGTTATATATGTATGAAAATGTCATAATTATACATATTATGCTAACTAAAAAAACAAAAAGACACAATGTTCATCACCAGATTGTTCATATTACCAAGAAATTGAAAACAATTCAATGGTAGTGAACAGGTAAATAAAATGTGACCTATTTTTAAAGTAAAATATGAAATTAAGTAAAATATGAAATTAAAATATGAAATTCCAATCTGTATGTGTCAATGTAAATGCACATAAAATACAGATTCAAGTGAAAATACAGCATTTGTCCTAGCTCCCTTTACGTCACTGTAATAAACACCAGGAGAAGCAACCGTGGAGGGAAGATTTATCTGTCGTCGAAGTCAGGGCAGGAACTCAAGGCAGGAACTTGAAGCAGAAACCATGGAGGGACTGGCACACTCTCTGGTTTGCCCTTGGATTCATGCTCTGCTAGCTTTCTTACATAGCCGAGGCCTACCCATGCTCTG